>MJUU01026711.1:3341-22532 GCA_002080025.1 Modiolus philippinarum
ATCACGGCGTAACGCATCAAGCTCGCCCTGACGGGCTCACTTGATACTGGCCGTGATAAAGTCCGTATCAAAAACAAAATGTCCTATATTCCATATGTATTGTTCCTCTGACTTCTTTCAACTAAATATTTAAGAGCTCTAAATACTTGTGTTATTATTGATGAGACGTCTTTGAGTAATTTTTTACACCACAAACACAAAGTTATTTATGTTTTCAGTTGCCAAACCTGTACCCCAGTGGAACAGTGGATATGGAAACGGATGGAACAGTGGACGTGGCAACGGATGGGGACATGGTATGGACAATTGATCAAAAATACTGAATTTGAGTATAACGAATCCATCACTTCAAACACTATGCCGCACTGAAATATGTCAGGTTTCAAGTGAAAGATATTGATATTGATATTGATAAGTCACTCTCGCTAGGACACTTTTTTCTGTGCTGTTATTGATGAAGAAAGCTTAATATTTGTCAACTAATTTCTTGCGCGAAATATCTGTCAGTATCACTAGTGTAAAATTTCTTGTGTAAAGCTTTCTTCGCAGGAGAATTTTTTTCTGTGATAATTAGGATAAGATGCTTGAAGAGATGCTGTCTTAATTAGATGCATATAAAAACGAAACATTACCTTATTTGCAATAACTGTAAGGGCATATATCGTCTGTTGAATATTCATTGCTTTTGTTGGCGTCTTTAATTTCACGTCCGTTTTGTTTTCTGACACCGATGTTAGTCAGTCAGAAAGTAATAAATATTGAACATTCGTGATTTCGTGAAACGTTGAAGAATTTCGGGTTTGACGGAGGAACGCTCTTTGATAAAGCGTGGTTATGTGTGATTGCCAGATTGATATTTGTATATTTTACATATCAGAAAATTTAAATGTATCTTTGACATGCTTTAGGTTGGTTGTTTGGCGGAAACAGATATCATAGAAGTAAGTTTATCTTTTAACTCTGCATAAAATTTGTGTATTATGGTTTAAATCTTCATTTTTGTTTTAAAAAGCGATTACGATCAACTAAGACAAACGTTAGTTGTTGCTTTAAAACAAATACAAATAAAACTCAAACATATGATCAAACAACGATTTTTGTTCAAGAACATGAATTTCATGATTGAGATGTTGAAGTATTTCTTACTTTACTTTTTACTCTCTTGATGGAAGTAACATTCGAATCACTTTCAAGCAAATAAAATTTAATTGAAAATGATAGATTAAATGATTTAAAAAATTACAGTAGATATAACACTGATAAATACCAATTTTGTCTGATATTGACTATGAAATTCATTTGCTTCGTTTTAAGTAATTGAAACAAAGGCAGTAGAATACCGAAGGAACAAAGGAGTGATAGACATGGCCAAAACGAGAACACAGAAAACAATGACGTTAGACAGCTACAAAGCACAGAAATAAAAAACAAAACCATACAAACCAGGGCACTCTAAGTGTGAACTCCCATGAGACTGAGAGTGGCATCAGTTGCTCCGGAGGGGTAAGCATGTCCTGCTCTGTCAACAGCACCCAAATGTCAACATCTGATCAGATTTTAATTCAAATGTAAATGATATTTACATGTTGGAGGGATTGCTATATCGGAAGTTTACGCTATCATGTTTCTGAGATAAAGCAATCAACAAAAACCACTCGAGATCCTCATCTTTTGTTCTAGACATATGATTCAAAATTGATGAAAATAGTCATTACAGTACTAACATTTACGATAAATGGGACCACTTTATTTTTAGAATTATCGATTTCCCTTACATGAACAGTAATTATACGGAGTGCATGTATCACAGTTGACGTCTTTATGTGAGAGTTAGTACAAATCATTCGGATTTGTCCTTTGGCTAAATTATCTCCGTTACCGTCTTATTAATCAGAGAGACCTAATGACCTGAAAATTTTGCACACACACTGGCCTTTCACTGATACTGCCGATGTCGACTGAAATTTATGATGATTCTTGACCAAACCCCTCGGGAAGTTTTGAGTTTGATTTTTCTTCCGTAGTGCGACAGTGTTCTACCAGCAGACTAGGCTCCTTGAGCTAGCCGGCAGTTTAGCGGCGAGCACCCCTTGACCCATCTTTCAAAATTACGTTTTGTTTTTTCTTTCCTTTCAAGATTGTGGTCATGGAGTTAGTAGTCTACCTGTATTCGGTTTTATTCATATGTTTATTATACTATAGGGATACGGGACAGATAAAGGGGAGGTTTTGGTGCCCATAAACCGGTTTAACCCTACCGCTGGCTTTTGCTAGTGCCGGTACCAAGTCCGGCTGTCCCGAGTTCTTATTGTTTTCTACGTTTGTTTCTTGTCTTATTCGAGTTTTTCTTGTGTAGTTCCATGACAGATTGTATCATATAATTATAATTTTCAGCCATTGTAGGTGTTTTCTGTTATCCATTTTTTTACATTTCAAAAAATTCCGTCTTTTATGATAATTAAAGTTATCTGTGGAAAGTAATTTAAGTTTTGGTTCGAAGTGTGATTCAAAATCCGTTTTTTAATTAGAACATGGATGTTCCTTTTCATTGTCTACGACCTTTACGGACCTTTTACTGTCGACATCACCATCTTGTGGACCGCTGTGTGATATCTGTTTCCCAGATGACAACAGAGATTTTACGGTCGACATCACCATCTTGTGGACCGTTATGGGATATCTGTTTCCCAGATGACAACAGAGATTTCCCTTTTAAGCTATACTGTTGTTCCTCTACTGTATTTGACATGTTAAACACTGGGGTGTCTTATAAGAATCAGGAGATGCTTACTCTACCAGTGCACCTGATCTCACCCATGGTTTTTTATTGTGTCCGTGTTATTCATCTTTGTGTGTGTGTGTATCTTCATTTTTATTTTCTGTGCCGTACTCATGTTGTGTCTCTGTTTCTTTTTTTGTTTCCGATGTTGCCATTGTCCTTGGATTGTTCGTTTTGGATTGACGGTTCGGTTTTCACTTACTTTAAATGTCAATTGCTGCTAAGTTACAACCGACCGCTGCTGTGATGGAGAGGGAGGTTTGGCACGCCATAAAACTGGTTCAATCCACATTTTAAATTGAAATGCCTATACTAGGTCAGGATCATTTCGATTGAATTGCTTATTTTTTTTTATTTTCGGCCTTTTGATATCCGCATTTTGCAATTTTGTTCAGTTGATTTGATCTTTCCCTTGTTCCCATTTACAAAACAGCAATAACATTCAAAGTTTGATATTTGTCTGACGTCGTATTGACTATATAGCAAAATTTAGGTCTTTTCATTATTATCATAACGATAATACATATCTCAATATAAAGGAAAATTCAAGTGATCATTACTTAATATTGAAAACACACAGACATATTGTATCATGCATTATTTGAACAGCAGATTTATATCTCTTATGATTTTTTTTTCTTCAAATTACCTAGAAATAACCACCTCTGTCGACGACTTAAATGCTATTATATACTCAAATTTAGCTTTGAATTGATTTTTCAGACATATTCGTCCATAATACTTCATCCAAGGGAATAAAACCTAACAGCAGTAGAAGTTCGAGACAAACAGTATCTATCCAAAGGGAAAGGGCGAGATAGGCTGATCTCAAACCAGAAGGCTAAGATATCATGTCCATCCCGAGGCTTGCTGAGGGTTTGAGATCAGCCTATCTCGCCTTTTCAAGAGGGTTTGATACTTTTTCTCGCCTTAACGCTCTAAAATTACTGGCAAAACCATGACCACCTTTGACTTTCACAAAGTAATATCAAAAACGTTCCCGCGAAAAATATGACGTAACAATTGGTATACGTTTACTTAAGCTGGAAAGTAACTTCGTTTTCAACAATTGGCGCGCTATTCTAAATCTCTGTTTAAATAATTAATCGCAAATCTTGTAGTTCATTATAAGTTGCTGGTTCAAAGGTACATTTTCATTCTTTAGATAAACAGTAATATTTATTAAATCAGACAACAAATAAACAAATAATAATACTTGATAAATCGCATGAAAATTCGAAGCGATGGAAGACATCTTGAAATTTTCGCACGTGCTTACGATTGAAGTGAGACAGCCCCCCCCCCCCCCNTAAGATATAAATATCTCACACCCCCAAAATCACGATATATCTCGATCCCCTAGGCGAGAAAGAAATATCTCACACCCCCAAAATCACGAGATTCCTCGATCCACTAGGCGAGAAAAGAGAATCTTTGATACCCAAAGGTGAAATTTCTTGTCTCAGTCTGAGCTTGCTGATGATTGAAATCTTACCCAAGGGTGTCTCAGCATCTATTGTCTCGCACTTCCACTGGTCTTTGATTTTATGCCTTGCTATATGTTTTAACAAATTCACCAAAATCCACACAAAAATGTCGTCTAAATTCATATAATTACACAAGGAGTGACGTCCCTTTCTTAAAATCTGTTATGTATGCCCGAGCACGTCATAGAGTAAAAGAAGTTTTTCCTCGTAATATTCTTTGAAATTTTAGATCAAATAATATGAATTTTTCACAAATGTGTTTTGAATGCAAATAAAATCACCAATGAAAAAATAGTACAGATATTTGCCGGTAAACTGCTCGCGGTTTTGTTTTTTATCATAGCACTTAAATAGAAGTTGATGTGTCTCAAAAGAGACAAAATGACAACAATTGCTTTTTAAGATTTTATTGTCATTTTTATAGAGACTGCATTCAGGGTTTATTTTCCAGTAGCAATTATCGCTCAAAGGTTATGACAGTAACAAATAAGTAAAAAAAGTAACGTTTTTTATATGTCAATATGTAGATTGAAGCTAATATTTGTTTGTTTGTTTTCTTTCTTTTATAGTGCATAACAACTATGAACCAAAGTATGATTACATACCATATCGATTTGGAAAGAGAGGTATTTATTATTCACAACTTTTCAGTTGAATTTTATTAATTAATCAAATTGTAATATGTTTATAGAACTCCTTGTAAAACAACCACAAAGTAGAAATGTTTCATCAGTCCGAACTGACAAAAAGGTGCATATTAAATAAGGAGACAAATACATGCAAAATCAAAAACAAATTGATTCCCTTACAAAAAGTTTAGAATCATCAGGCCACCTAGAAAGATGAAATCGTACCCCCACTCGCGAGTTGGTGGTATATTGGAATACCCATGTCTGTGTTTCTGTCCGGTATTCGTCGCACTTTTCTCAGCTCCTGCTCGGCCGATTTATTTCAAATTTGGTATTAGACTTTATATATAGGGGGAATGTGTCGTAGGTGATTTTGTACAACCTATGATATTAACTTCCTGTTTGTCAGGACTTAGCCATTTTCCTTTTATTGAACTTACATGAAGGGAAAATTTTCGTCGCACTTTTCTTAGCTTCTGCTGGGCTGGTTTATTTCAAATTTGGTTTTTGACTTCATACAGGGGAAATGCGTCGTAAGCAAATTAGGTCATCTTATAATATCAACTTTCTGTTTTGCGGGACTTTGCCATATATCTCTTTTTAATGTGTAAAATAAAACGAGTGGGGTTATACCCCGCACGACAACGCGTGCAACCTCATGTTACCCTCCTCAATGCAAGCATTGCACAAATACCGTTTGTAAAATTGCACATTTTCAATCTATGATGCAATATTTGACAGGACTTAATTGAAGTCGGGATCTTCAACCACATTTGCAGGCCACGACAATTTTTCATAATGTTAAGTATGATGTAGCGGTATACTATTAAAATGAGGGTAATAACAAAATTACCCAACAGAATTAGTTAAAGCAGGTGGAAAACCACCGGAAAATTGTCGAACGTAATGGTATGACTTGGAACAAGCATTTGGAAATGGCGGTTTACACTGGTTTTATAGCTAGCCAAACCTTCCCTCCCATTAAGGTTGTGTCCGGTAGCAAGTCAACGTCAATTACTATTGAAGGATGTAGACAGTAAAAAAAGATCTGAGCATCCAATTATTCAGTGAAAAAAGAATCACAGTTCGAACCGAAACTTTAATTTGTTCCACAAGATAGAGGAAAAGGACCATTGATATTCTTTGCGATGCCAAAACGTTTCTCTGCCACATGACATGTTGTAGTCAGTTGTGACACATAGTACTTGTAGGTTATGGCGGAAAATGTGTTAACTTCAGATTTGTATGTTAATTTTCATTGTTGTATTTACATGTAGCATTTATTACTATTTTTCCAAAAACTGTGTATGATATTAAATGATTGTTCAATACAAGTTAACAGTATGATGAATTCCATATAATATTCATTGTTTCCTTTAGTAGAACAAGATCATCTTTAGTAAAAGACTTTGTAGTTGTTTTTGAAAACAACATTTTGTCGCCTGTAATATTAAATTTCCCTTTATCTTATATAGAAGCAGTTTATAATAATGCAGATCAACAGATAGACACCATTAATTATTGTAAGTACAATTCTAAAACATTGTACACAAACGCATAGAAGATGCAAAATAAATTTTCTTTGGTCCTAATTTCAATTTTATAAACAATAAATTGTTGCTCGTTATCACATGAATTCATTGCTAGTAAACTTCTTTTTACTCATGAATGCAGGATCGTCAACAAGCATAAATATTAAGGAGGTTCGTTGGTCAACTTTGAAGTAACAACAATTTTTGTTAGAAAATTGTAAGAGAAAATTAATAAGTTGCCGATGTAATTATTGAGATTTAAGTGTTTGAAAAAATGGCGGGAAACTGGACTCCACTGCATTTTTCATAGGTTTTACATGATGTATGTTTATCCAATTATGAATGTGACAAAATAACACCAATTGAATAAAGCTCTGTCAGAATGCTCCAAAAGATGTATAAAAGGAAATTATGGAAAAAAATTATGGGGTCACCGGACAAAAGGTTATTAAGCTTTTTAATGGATAAAACCAGAGAAGTCCGAAAATCTGCCAGAAATACATAAACATGACCAGCAAACATCCTTAACTGGCAAAGTGTTTTTACAGCCGCTGTCATCTTGCAACCAACGACACTGTAACGGTTGACAGCGCTTGAAAGAACATACATTTATTATCAAATTTAACTCGATTGATTTTTTGTAAAATAAAACGAAAACGTTTTCTATACTAAAGGGCGTGATGACAGCCAGTGCCAAGCTATGGATGGGATTTGCCAGCATGTTGACAAACCATGTAAGGGAACTATATTAACAGACCTTGGACTGTGTGCAGGAGGTCATTTTAGGAAGTGTTGTGTAAATGTTAAAGGTATTTATTATATTACACTATCAGTATTGTTATTTTTGAAAACACACCCAAGATTGAAAATTGCTAGACATATACCGGTAAGAGTTTCGTTTTATTGTGCTACTTTCTGTGTAATTGGGTACTGTCTCACACACTAGTAGATATGTTATGATCTTGGTTCGCCATTTTGATCTAATCACGATATTGACAGGCTTAAAACAATTTTGTCAAGACAGTGTGAGATTTTCAGATGTATTTCAAAATAATTGCTCTCAAGGACGATTAAGACCTGTTCGGTTCAACAAGATCAAACAAGATGACTGCGTTCAAGGGCGATCGAGATCTTGTTTGATCCTACCTAAATTAAGTCGTCTTGATCGTTCCTGACTGCAATTAACAGAGGGACGTCTTACAATGTCTCACTAAAATTATGGTAAGCCTATCAAGATCGTGATAGATCAGAATGGCGAAACAAGATAATAACATATCTGCTAGTGATAGTAACGTCTTGCTCATTGACCTCATAAGAAACTTTACATAGCTACTCAAAAAATAGTCGTAAGATTAATATAGCTTAAGGGAGTACCAGTGTCAGAAATTTTGTAATTAGAATTTAAATTCTGACTTTTGTTTTGAAGAGCACTGCTAAAGGAGCAACTTGAGCAACAAATTTTGAATATCCATGTAGGACATTTTGAGATATAAGACTCCAAAATTTTGGCGGGAAACAGTTCTCTCTAGCGTTTTCCTTCAATTTGAATAAGATGTTTATACGCCTTTTAATATATGAAAAATATAATTCGAAGTTGATAAAGTTTTATACACTGTCTAATTTATGTATCTTAAAGTGACCTATGACCAAGAAAATATGATCCATGTGCAAAAAATTTTAGCACTGTTTAAATGGATTAAACCCGAGGATATTAAATGCTTCTGAAATCTGACGCTCATACTCCCTTAAGAAGAAATCAATGGAAAGCCAGCAGTGACTGGCACAAACAAATGTTATTTTCAAAATTAAATTTGGTTTTCAATTTACTGCAATGATTTTTGAGTAATAAATTATAAAGAAAGCACTAAAATATGTTAATAAATGGGACATAACTCCTGAATTTGTACAATATTTAGGTGCTTTCTTATGGAATTTAAATATCATGTTTTTTGCTATCCATGGTTACGTAGATATCGAAAATTGCCTTTCTGTTTCGACATTTGTATTAGTTCAGTTTGTGAGTGGAATGGAAGCCGATTTACCAGCCATAATATAGGATCTGCCTGATATCTTCATAGGCGGCCTCTCAATAATTTCAAATAATTGTATGTTACATAATAGCATCTTATGCTAGTGAAAAAAATGCTCAATTCTGAGCATTTTTGAGTCAGTGCTTCGGTGCTGACCCGAAAACTGCTTGTAATGAAACTTGCAAAAAAAAATGCAAAATTTGGTTAAAAACTAAATGCGTAGCTCTGTCCTTAACCGAAATTTTGCTTTTCTATTTAGATTCTTTTTGTTATTTGTTCTCTATCAGCTTTAAGATGTTTTCGGGTACTGGACTCCCAGATGTTTTGGTTCGATCTGCACTGATGAGACATAAGTTGTCGAAATGCGCATATGCAGAAAACAAATTAACAGTCACTTCGGTATTATTGTTATTTTGATATTTTGAATGTCATATAAACAATGAGAGGACTAGGCTCCTTGAGCTAGCCGGCATTTAAGTGTCGAGCACTCCTTGAGCCATCTTGCTAACTTACCCTTTGTCTCATTCTTTTCTTTTCAAGATGGTTGTCTTGGAGTTGGTAGTCTACCTGTATTTGCTTTTATTTGTATTTTTATTTTACTTTAGGGAAACGGAATAGAGAAAGGGGAGATTTTTGTACCAATACACCGGTTTAACCCTAACGCTAGCTCTTGCTAGTGCCGGTACCAATTCCGGATATCCCGAGTTCCTATCGTTGTCTACGTTTGTCTTTCGCCTTTTTCATTGTTTCATGGACGATTGTACCATGTGATTGTACTTTTCGGTCATTGTAGGTGACTCCTGTTACATTTTCCACATTAAGGGAGTTAATGCACACGAGACAAAGTCCCTACTGATTCATGGTAAGACCAAGCAATGGAACAACGCTTTTATTGTTGTTCGTCTTCTTGAAGTCACCATCAGACCTTCAACAATTAGCTCTGCTCATACCTCATAGTAAGTTGAAGACGACCCCTTCCATCGGTTTGAGTTGAATTTATTGTCATATATCAAAGCTACATCAGTATATATGTTTCGCTTATAGATGTGAAAGATTGATTCACATTTTCAAATTACTCAATCATTAAATTATTATTTCTGTAATCTATGCAGACCATATAACTAACGGACTGTTAGATTTAAACTGTCTTCTTTGTATACCAGGAGGTCTAGTTCTCTGCATGGTATGTAATCGATATCTATTTTCAAAGCTTTCGTGGTAAGAGGATACTATAACATATCGAATACGAGACTTTCGAGATAGGAGCTCCTTTGTGTTCTATGAGGTTAACAGGAGGGAAAACTGGCATCAGACTGCATTCCTGTCGGATTCACGAATTCGCTCATTGTGGGGATTACCCTTCATCCGGGTATTTTTATATAAAATAGAATCGTATCGGTTAACTCCTAAGTTCCGTATTGATTTCGTTACATATACACCGTCTACAAGGCAGAATGTGTATAATTGCTTAAGAATGGGGAATTCGTTATTAAAGATCAGTTTTTATCTTAATTTTAAGCCGTCAACCCTTTTTCCAACTAGAAGACAGATGTAATTCTTAAGGATGTATTCTTGTGAGGGGCCAAAAATCAAAAGTATTAAAATTTTTTAAAACCTTGATTTTTGCAATGTTCTAACCCCATAAATTCCATATTTAAAGAAAAAATCTTAGGTCTCTGTGCAAATAATTTTGCTACAGATGTTTGAAAGTGACCAATTTTAGCACTTTTGCTCATTTTTAGGCATTTTTGGCCATTTTTTTGGCTATTTTAATTGCAAATATCTAATTTAGAGTATATAACTTTTTCTCAAACTTCCTGAAAAGCTGTAAATAGAAGGAATGAACAAATTCAACCCCTAAAAATCATATGTTGCTGTTGATATAAGAAAGTTTTGTCCCATTTCAATGCCCTTTGGGGCCAATTTCAGCACTTCCATATTTACCTACAAATGTTTATTTTCTCAATTTTTAAACAGCTAATGTTTTAAACTTCATTTGTTTTGCGATTTTTTATTGCAAAAACATACAACACTATTTTCTAAAAAAGCAAAGTAAATCTTGAGTGCATATTTTTTCATAACATGGCTTTTTCTAACCCAACCCCTATTTTGTGAAAACTTGACATGAATCCACCCGCCAGTTAGGGCATAAATCTTCAATATGAGATTGCTCTGAAACTACTCGATAGAAATGAATAATTTTTGGACACTTTTTAAAGATTAATACAAATTTTGTTAATTCACTGCTATTGAACATAAAATATAAATGATTCTAAAATTATTTCCAAACGAGATTTCAACGAGACTGAAACATGAGCAGAATACATCCTTAAGTCATCCAAAGCCCAGTAAACATAAAAATGAAACCGTTCAAATGTAATTTTTTTCCACACCTTGTCTCCTGCAACACAAGTTAACTGTGAACAGGTCCATATTGTGCTCAGAGTTGAATCGTTAAACAAAATTAGAGACTTCAAAATTGGTATGGTACACTCCCTTGTATTTTTTATCAATAAAATCAACAGATGTCTGCGTTAAAGGCTTTTCTTCTTTCAACAAAAAAAGTACACGTTAATATCAATTTATTATTTATTTTGATGTGTAAACAAATATCACTTTTTTGTTTTGTTTGTAGTTATATTTCTGAATGAATAGAAAAGACAGAAGATTGGAGATGGTAAATGCCTTCAAAAAGCATATTTTTAAAGAGAATGTGTCAAAATAAAAACGAAACAAAACCATTTTTAAGTCTTTCATATAATCAGCCAGTTAGTCAAAATGAAAAATCAGGACGTAACAGTTTTGTATTACATTTTAGTTTTGCTTGAAATCAGGTGTCACTCAAAATATTACGCTTGAATTACAGTACATGATTTTTTTATCGAGGAAAGTTATGTTATAGCAAGTGAACAAACGATATCTGATATTTTCTTGGTGTTAATATAAAGAATTCAATTCATAAGCTAGCCAAATCCTTTAATTTCAGTTTCCGTTAAATAGATGATGTTCTTTTATTGAACAATCCTCAGTTTAATGATAACCTTCATCCTATATACACAAATGATCTTAAATTAAAGAGACTACTGATACACCATCATCAGCATCATACCTGGACCTATACCTCTACATTGACAACTCTGGGCAACTGAAACAAAACTTTAAGACAAGCGTGATGATTTCGACTTTCCAATAGTGAACTTCCCGTTTTTGAGCAGTACTATTCCCACATCTCCGGCATATGGCGTGTACATTTCACAACGCATTCACAATTGCCGTGCATATAGTTTGTACAGCAATTTGTCAAATGAGGGAAATTACTGTCTCAAAAACTTACACATCAAGGGTATATTCATTTACTGTTGCAATTGTCACTACAGAAGTTTTACGGTCGTCACCACTATTTGATAGACCGTTACAATGTTTCTATTTCACAAATGAGAACAGATATCTTTGGGTAGATACACAGTTTGTTACCGGACTGACTAACTACGAATGTGACAAAACCGAACTTTTCACTGCTGGCAGCGTAACGGATGCCACACTTGGAGCAGATCATACTTACCCTTCCGGAAAACCTGATGATGCCCCAGTTTTCATAGGGGTTCACACTGATAGTGATTTAGATGTGTGGCGTTCTTGTTCATTTTTGTATTTTTTTTGTCTTTGTCGCACTGTCTCAATTCGTGTTGGATGTGAGTTGTCGTGATTTTGGATTTATGATTTTAGAATTCCCCTATTCCTGTTCTTGCTTCGGTATTCATTTGCCGATGTTTTCATACGTTATCTATAATCTTCTTTTATAAATGCTCTTTCCAATGTTTTTGTTTTATTTATTTAATCTTTACCAACTTACCATACATTGCCTAAAAGCAAATCTATCAAAATCAAAGTTGCTATTTCGAAACTTCATTGTATAATTTTGTGAATCAATTGATTTATTGTGAGTTTAATCGACCTAAGTTGTCATGCTGTCTTAATTAGTGTTGGATATTAATTGCCGTGATTTTGTTTCCCAGATGACAACACATCTTTCCTTGTTTCCTCTGCCGGATTTGACCTTTCTACCAAATTTGACATGTTCAACACGGCGGGTGTCTTATAAGAAGCAGTAGATGCTTACTCTACCGGTGCACCTGATCTCATCCATGTTTTTTATTGGGTCTGTGTTGTTCGACCTTGTATGTGTGTGTGTGTCTTCATTTTTCTTTTCTACATTGTACTCATATTGTGTCTCTGTTTCTTTGTTGTTTCCGAGGTTGCTATTGGCTTTGGACTATTCATTTTGGATTGACGGTTCGGTTCTCACTTACTTTGGTTGTTGATTTTGGAATTCCCCCTTTATTATTTTGCTTCAGTATTCGTTTGTCGATATATTATCAAAGGGTATATTTTTATAAACAATATTTGCAGGAACTGGGGTATCTAGTTATTAATAACCATAAGGCCAGTGCCTCTGCTCTTGTGCTGTTAGTCCCGACGGTATTCAACAAAAGAACAGTCAGTACTTCGGCACTTTCTAAATAACCGATTTGTCATTTAGTTTTCCGGATATTTTTTCAACATTGTTAAGATATTGACTTGGTTTTTTGTTGTAAAGCTCTAACTAAAAGGGTAAAAGGTCGACTTGTAATATCTTGATTTAATCTGAGTTTTATTTGTTCTCTATCAGTTTTTTAAACATCTTTGAGTTTATGGTGTTCTAAACGTTTAGTTTTATCTGCACTTAGGAGACATTTGTTGTCGAAATGCGCGTATGCAGTATTTAAATTCACAGTAACTTCGGTATTTAGTTATTTGGCTTAAAATTAGGTACAAATGGATGTGTTACAGTTGAAATTTGTATTTGTTTAAAGTCTGTTAACTTTGAACTGCGTTATGATTCATATAATTTTAATTTATTACAAAATGATCAGTTATCTGGACCTTTTTAATAGAAATAGAGAAAATAATTTAGTATTTTGTATATTGCAATATATAGGTAAGCTAACTTCGTGTACGTCCGTTGTTTGTTTTTTTAATATATTATTATTTTGTAGACCCTTAAACATGTGAATTTTGACAGAATTTGCAGTTCCGAAATCATTTGAAGTTTCGGCTTGGTATTTCAATTCGCATATAACCACTTGAGTATCGTTCTATTCTAATGACTTTACGCAGAGTACTGGAATTTGACACCGGAAGGGTAAAATGTAACACTATCTGTAATATTCTAGCAATTCATACCGTTATTGTTCCTCAATATCTTTGGCAGTCGAACAAGTTTTGATAACAAACAGAAATAAGAATCTTTATGCCTGAATAGAACTTAAACGAAATAAATTTTGAACATGTATATGATTTTTAATTTTTAAGAAACCGCACCATTGATCATTTATATGTGACATACAAATCTTACTAGAATACCTTAATTATGTTGCCACCATGCCATTTCTTGGACCAAGCTGATTTTAAGAAGTACTTAAACCTCACAATAAGGTCAGAGAAAAGAACGCTATTATGGTTGTTCTTCATCTTGAAGATATCTTGAAACCTTCTTGAGGAAACAAGCACTTTTTCGTTGGTGTAAGATAATTTTTATTCTTTGCAAAATGTTAATCAATGGCTGTATTGCCCTACTCTGATGGTATATCAGCAACATTTTACATTTTATATCGACATACCTTTCATGAACCATTTGAATAACAACCATACAACAGAAAGCCTTCAATCTGGACTATTGTTTGCAAAATACACAAATATCATTTCTTAAAAAAAATGTGCAGTCAATGCATAAAAAGGAGGGTACGTATACATACTGTTGAACTTCAATGACTCGAACTACATGGATGTCACAAACCCTTTTTCTAGACCCTTTGTTTGAATTCAAACACAATTCGACCTGGATAACTCGAACACTCCTCTAGTTCGAGCTGTTTTCACCAGTTCGTTGGTTGTTCGAGCTATCGAAGTTCGACTGTAGTTGGACACCAAACCGATGAGAATTACAAAAGAAGAAGCAAAAACAAAGTTAAAATTTGCTATGTCAGGTTTATGCTCAGCCTTTGTTGGTTTCGTCCTTTATCAAATTCTATATCTGTCACCATTACATCACTGAAAGACACTACGTATCCATGTAACAAATGAGAATGAATATTTTCTTGTATTTGACATTACCGGTTTACTCCCTTACAGTATTACGGGAGACGGATACGCAGCAGGACATGTAAACCCTTCCGGAGTACCTGATGTCAATATCGGTTGTATGAGAATTCTCATTGGGATTGCTATAGTTTAAAAGTTTATTTTATGATTTGCTTCTTTTTGTCATCGTTCTTGCATTTTCTAATGTTTCAATGTCTGTGGAACTTGATTTTTGTAGTTTATGTTTTTGTTTCTTCAGTATTCCACTGCCATGTTTTGGAAAACCGAATTGGGCTTTAAGAAATAATATAAAGGGCGGTTAACTTCAAAAAACAATGCTTGATGTCTAATGGGCATTAGTACTTGAGATGTTGCGAAATTCAACAATAAAAAAACAGTATATTCAGTTGAAAGACTAGAAAATGAACATTCTCCCTACGGACAGATATTCAATCGACAATACAATGACGAATCAGGCCAAAAAACTTAAGCACTTGTATGTAAGACATATTTAATTGAAATCGGGCGAATGAGCAATCGTCACAATAAATGTTCACAAAAGAACGAAATGCAGTGCGTGCATGACCTTTTACTTTGGAACCTCCACATAAAAAGGATACTTAAAGACGGAAACGATTCAGCAAACAAATCAAACCCAAAATATGAACTATTTTTAGCTCACCTGACCCGAAGGGTCAGTGTGTTCGGGTCAGTGTGAGCTTTTGCCATCACTTGGCGTCCAACGTCCGTCCGTCGTCCGCCCGTTAAATTTTTCACATTTTCATCTTCTCCTCTGAAACCACTGATGCAAATTCAACCAACTTTTACAGGAATAATGTACTCAAGGTCCTTTACAAAGATTGCCCATTTCGTTCCGATCCGATAAAAAACATGGCCGCCAGCGTGGAACTTAGGTTTAACATCGGACCCGATGGGAACATCACATTTTCATCTTTTCCTCTGAAACCGCTGAAGCAAATTCAACAAAACTTTACAGGAATGATGAATTAGAGGTCCTTCACTAAGAAAGCTCATTTTGTTCTGATCCGATAAAAAACATGGCTGGCAGCGCGGAACTTAGGTTTAACATTGGACCCTACGGGAAAAATCACATTTTCATCTTTTCCTCTGAAATCGCTGAAGCAAATTCAACAAAACTTTACAGTAATGATGTATTAGATGTCCTTCATTAAGAATGCTCATTTTGTTCCGATCCGATATTAAACATGGCTGCCAGCGTGGAACTTAGGTTTAACATTGGACCCTTTGTGAAAATTCACATTTTCATCTGTTCCTCTAAAACCTCTGAAGCAAATTCAACAAAACTTTACAGGAATGATGTACTAGAGGTCCTTCACTAAGAATGCTTAATTTGTTCCGATCTGATAAAAAAAAAAATGGCTGCAGGCGCGGAACTAAGGTTTAACATTGGACCCTATAGGAAAAATCACATTTCCATCTTTTCCTCTGGAACCACTGAAGCAAATTCAACAAAACTTTACAGGAATGATGTGCTGGAGGTCCTTCACCAAGAATGCTCATTTTGTTCCGATCCGATAAAAAAAACATGGCTTCCAGACTGGAACTTAGGTTTAACATTGGACCCTATGGGAAAAATCACATCTTCATCTTTTCCTCTGATACCACTGAAGCAAATTCAACAAAACTTTACTGGAATGATGTACTCCAGGGCCTTCACTAAGATTGTTCATTTTGCTCCGATCCAATAAAAAACATGGCCGCCAGCATGGAACATAGTTTAACATTGGACATATGGGAAAATCACATTTTCATCTTCTTCTCTGAAACAGCTGAAGCAAATTCAACCAAACTTTACAGGAATGATGAATGGAAGGTTCTTTACTAAGATTGCTCATTTTGTTCCGATCCGTAAAAAACATGGCCACCAGCATGGAACATAATTTAACATTTGCCCTGTATTGGAAAATCGCATTTTCATCTTCTCCTTTGAAACAGATGAAACAAATTCAACCAAACTTTACAGGAATGATGTACTAAAGGTAATTCACTAAAATTGATAATTTCGTTCCGGTCCGATTAAAAACATGGCCGCCATCACAGACCATAGTTTAAAAGTGGACCCTATGAGAAAATCTTATTTCATCTTCTCCTCTGAACAGGAACGATTAACTAAAGGTCCTTTATAAAGCTTGCTCATTTTGTTCTCATGGCTACCAGCAAGGAACATGGTTTAAATGGGACATTATGGAAAAATCGCATTCTCATCTTCTCCCCTGAAACTGCTGCAGCAAATTTAATCCAACTTTATAGGACTGATGTACTAAAAGTCCTTTACAAATATTGCTCATTTTGTTCTTATTTGACAAAAAACATGGCGGCCAGCACAGAATGTACGTTTTACTTTACATTGAACTTTATGGGAAAAATCACATTTTCATCATCTTCTCTGAAACTGTTGAAGCAAATTGTATTGGAATGATGAGTAGAAGTTTACTCGTTTCAATAGGACAAAAAATACAGATGCTTATAGAGAACATAGCTAAACATTAGACCTCCATAGGTAAAAACATCATTTTTGGTCATGCGCGGCAAAGAAGTATTTTGTCAGGTGAGCGATACAGGCTCAGTCTTTGAGCCTCTAGTATATTTTACCACTTGTTTACCTTGTAAGTACTTTGACTTCGTACCCTCATGTCCAGTCTTGTTGATTATTTTTATAATGGAGATTAGTCTATAGTGTCACATTCGAGCCAACAAAACATAGGCCAAATCAAACTAAGAATGGAGACAGACATGATGATTTATTTCTAAAAATAGGCAGGTGTACCTCAAAGCAAGTCGAGATTAGTGGACTTTTCGAATTAAACTCGAAAAATACAGATGCAGGGTTTTACGTCTTTCTTAAATACATTGTGTCTTATTCTTTGCTTTTCAAGATGGTAGTCTTTTCGTGAGTAGTCTACCTGTATTGGGTTCATTTGAACGTTTATTATTTATAGTAAAATGGGATATAGAAATGAGAGGATTTGATACCCATTAATCGGCTTAACTCTACCGTTAGCTTTTGCTAGTGCCAAGTCCGGCTCTCCCGAGTTTCTCTCCTTGTTTACGTTTGTGTTTTGTCTTGTGCCATTCCCCTTGTGGCTTGTGGCATCTGATTGTAGTTTGTGGCCATTGTAGGTGTTTCCTGTGACCTTTTCGTTTTTACTTAACACTTGCAACATAGACGATTAACGGCAAAAGGCGAAAACGTACATTAAATCAAACCTTAAATGTATGGAGGGGTATTTCCGCCACCAGAGAAATTATATACTGTAAATTTTATCTTCTCTTTTTATTGCTTTCACTTTCCTTATCCATAGTTCTGCATTTTCTATATTTTATATTATAGATTTTAGGATATTAATTTATCATAATTTATATTCTTTCTTTAAATGTTCCTATTTCATCCCGACTTCTGCAGTTTTTATATTTTATATTATTGTTTCTAAAACTCAATTTGTTATATTTTATGTTCTTTCTTTAAATGTTCCCATTTCTATGCTTTGTTCGTTAAGTTCTAAATTCTTCTTTCACGACATTATATCTACCGTGTTAATTTCGAAAAATTTCATGTTTTATAATTTGAAAGAGAAATGTTCAAAGTAAGTATTCATTGTGCATCATTCTTTAACTTTTATATTTTATCTTTTAACTTTTGTCTTTGTATTTTTGTTTTTATGTGCTTAAAATAAACGTGGCGGAAAAAACGCGTATGATTGAATTATGACAACTGATGGCGCTAGTGTTTCTGTGACAGCTTTTCATCCACCAGCAGATTCTTCCACGGTTTTAGGGACATCATATATATTATTATGCATTTCAAAGACAATTTTTGGTATGATGCGAACAAAATGACATTTTTAAGACGGTGAAATAAAATAAGTGAGGGTGAAGCGGGGGAAACTTAAAGGGGATCGTTCATTATTGGAAGCGATAATACTTTACTGAAAATACCGCTTAGTCCAAAATACGGGCGTGACGCGGGAAACACTGAAAAAACATCTTGGATGGAGAAACAGGGTTTTTAAGAGTCTTTCTTAAATCTCCCCTCGTGAAACGGGAAAGTTGAGAAAAAAATGATGAATTTCGGGAAAGGGCCCCATGCAGCATAAGTTTTTAAGCCGTGAAGGAAAAAACTCTAATTTAGTAAAGGGGAAAGGCGACCCACTTGATTTTCGGGACTACTGGATTTCTCATAACTTCGGAAAATCGGATAACCCCTATTTTAAGGCCACAAATTCGAAATGGAAATACCCATTTGGATACCTAAATACAGGCATGTTTTAACCACGGAAAATCACGATTTTCAGTCCAAAATAAAACCGGATTGGCAAAAATTGGTTTCTTGGATAGGTAAAAAAAACAAAGTTTATGATACTTGATCATTTGTACGTGAATCAGAAATAAGCAAGCAATATGGGCAGTTAATTTACACATCGTATTCTTTTAAATTTTACATTTTGAAAGTTCACAATACATGCATTAAATTTTCGAACACAGCTCTAGGGAAACTGGGCATTCTATGATTTCCACGCTAGTTTATAGAAGTTTACAATGGCAAGGGTCATATTACAGCCTTCAGTGGTCAAT
>MJUU01026711.1:24158-48948 GCA_002080025.1 Modiolus philippinarum
TTTTTTTTCAATTGGCCCTTCTCGATATTAATACTTCATTCTTTGTTGCCTCCGGGCTCCAACACTTGGGCTCCGAGCCCAAGCACTATAACTCTGGGCTCCAACACTAGGGTTCCGGGCTCCAACAAAAGGGCACTGGGCTCCAACAAAAGGGCACCAGGCTCCAACACTTTGTTTCAGAGCTCCATACCAGGGCTCCGGGCTCCACTGAATACTATGGCTCCGGGTCCCACTCACTTTAACAAAGATTCTTAAAAAAACCTGTTTCCCGATTCAGGGTGATTTTTTCAGTGTTTCCCGTGTCACACCCGTTGTTGGGGTTAAGCAGTATTCAGTGAAGTCTATTACCGCTTCCAATTATGAACCCTTCATGTTTTCCCGGCTTCATTCTCACTTAAATGGAAAGGCTTTTTTATTTCACCCACTTAGATGGAAAGGCTTTTTTATCTCACCGTCTTAAAAATTGCATTTTGTTGCATCATATTAAAAATTGTCTTTGAAATACGTAATAAAATATATGATGACCTATAACGTCCCGGTCCTGGACGAATCTGCTGGTGGATGAAAAGCTGTCACAGAAACACTAGCGCCATCTGTTGTCATAATTCAATCATACGCGTTTTTTCCGCCACGTTTATTTTAAGCACATAAAAACAAAAATACAAAGACAAAAGTTAAAAGATAAAATATAAAAGTTAAAGAATGATGCACAATGAACACTTACTTTGAACATTTCTCTTTCAAATTTCTCGAAATTTTTCGAAATTAACACGGTAGATATAATGTCGTGAAAGAAGAATTTAGAACTTAACGAACAAAGCATAGAAATGGGAACATTTAAAGAAAGAACATAAAATATAACAAATTGAGTTTTAGAAACAATAATATAAAATATAAAAACTGCAGAAGTCGGGATGAAATAGGAACATTTAAAGAAAGAATATAAATTATGATAAATTAATATCCTAGAATCTATAATATGAAATATAGAAAATGCAGAACTATGGATAAGGAAAGTGAAAACAATAAAAAGAGAAGATAAAATTTACAGCAAAGAATTTCTCTGGTGGCGGAAATACCCCTCCATATAAATGTATTGATGCATGAATCGTCACTTCATGTTACTGACAAGAAGAATGAATCACATCGAAAAGAAATAAACATTCTGCATTCCTGGAATTGGATGAGGAAATGAAAGCGTGTTTATCAACTGCTATACTTTTATATAATATTCCTCTAATTGACATTAAATTTTGACCTTCTTCTGATGGTTCAGTGTATAAGTTAAGCATATATTGAGTGGATCAATCTTTTTCTGATGATTATTAATGATTATGCTCAGTCCCATTCATTTTATACGTTCTTTATGTTTTGTTGAATTTTTCCCATGATCGCTATTGTGTTTTATTCAGTGTGCCCCTGTGGAAATTTCTAATCTGTTGTATACATCGGCAAACGAATACCGACGCAAGAAAGAGTAAAGGGGAATTCTAAAATCGAAAATCAAAAATCAAGGCAATTCACAGACAACACGAATTGAGACAGTATGACAAAAACAAAAACAGATAAACTAAAATGAACAAGAACGCCACAAAACTAAAGCACTAGCAGTGTGAACCCCTATAAAACTGAGGTATCATCAGGTGCTCCGGAAGAGTAATCATGATCTGCTCCACGCGTGGCACCCGTCATACTGTCATGTATGTCACTGGTTTTCAAGTCGCATGCTCCATTAATGAGATAAATGGGACCGAAAATCCGAGTTTTATCTTCTTTTATATAAATCCGATTTTGTTGCGTTTTATTACAATTGATTCTTATGAAAAATTAGCTTGCGCATGGCCGTCAGATTTATGATAACTTGTTTAAATTCTGAACTGTGCGATTCCAATCATGGCCAAAATTGCAAATGCTCAAATTATCTATTTCTTTTATTTTTCATTGAATTTCGGTGTTTTATTATTATTTTTTTTTTTTGTTCTTCATTTTTTTATTTCTCTTGTTGTGAGCTTTCAGTATTCAACATATATTTTAGCCATTACCGTTTCTAAGCCATAAAGGGTCAACGGGGCTAAAATTGCAAATTTTCAAATATGTTCCATCTTTATTTTTCATAGGAACTGAGTGGGTTTTTTTCTTTTAATTCCCCTTGTTCAGGTTTCGAAAATATGTCATCACATTTTGCATAGCCCTAACCATTTCTTATCTTGAAGGCATTAAACTGACCAACATTTACAAATTTCCATAATATAATTCTTAATTATTATCGGATTTTAATTAGTTTGGTTTCTTTGTATTCCTCTAAACTTAAGGCTTTTGTAGTATTTCGACAGATTTGACGTACCTCTTGCCTTTTCCCAGCCATAAAGTACAACACAGGAGAAAATTTAACTGAATTTCATATTTTTCATCCGATTTTAATGGGACTTTTTCTTTGGATTCCTCTTGATTAAAGCTTTAAGAAGTCAACTTTGTCCAATAAGCTTTCAGGAGTTAACAAATTTTGCTGAGATCTCAATATGTCAAGCTCCATATTGTGCTAATCAAATAATTATTATAAGCCGTTTTCTGTGTCCACATTCACTTTAACTTACACTTGTTTTAATTTCAGTGGTCTATATACTGCTCTATTATTATGCTGCGCTTTTTGTAGCCCCTTATTTTTCATAAACCTATATCTTAATAGCTGTATTCTCTCTAAATGATTGTGTCGTTCCTCTAATGGTTCGTCTGTTGTTATCTAAACAGATTTTATTTGTTTTTTGTTTCCTTTTACATGATTTTTATTTATACATAATGTCAATTTATGCTGAAGCTATATAGGAATTGTCAAAATGGGAAAAACTAAAATTGTTTTTTGTTTTGTTTTGTTTTGTTTTGTTCAATACGATTGCTCAATGAACGCCTGGGAAATCCTTCAAACGGATGAACTGATTGCGCTATGAATCATGCGGAATTTAATTATCACTAATAAATTTTGGACATTTCAGTTGTCGATATGCAGCACAGGAATTTGTCTTTTCCATTCACAATTTATCAGATAAGGTTGATTAGGGTATCTTCGAATTTTAACAAATGTTTTGTCTCGATTATAATCAATGCAGCTTCAACTTCTTTTTTTGTGAACAACCATTATGTGCGATAACGCAGACTCAGGAAGCTTGCTGATTGGTCACCTAAAAACATATGACGAGTTCAAGCCCCCGAGAGGTGATCAGTCGATAGAGGTCGCTGAATTTTTGAGTTATGCGTTCCCTAGTTTTTCTTGTTTTGGGTTTTATGGTTTGAATGATTTTGCTATTGTTTGTATTGAAGAGACAAAATATATTCTTTGTGTGATTTGAACTGTTTTAATATAACTGTAAAATAGAATATTTTCAAATTTATTTTTACTATGAATATATATGTATATATAATCTGGCATTACGAAAACTGGAAATGTAAAATCTTTCAATGAAACATCACTGATATATTAGACATGTAAACATATATTTGTTCCACCTGACAAAAGTTCCATTGGAACAAATATTATAAACATTGGCATAATATTTCTTCCTTTTGGAACAAATATTATATAATATTTATTCCGTTAGGAACAAATATAATAATATTTTTTCCGATGAAACAAATTTTATATAATATGTTTTCCTTTGGAACAGATATTATGATGGAACTTATATTCTGTTACAGAAACAGAGTTGATATTTCATGAAAATTGATCTATATCCAATCATAACGTTTTTATAAGCCCTAGTACAAAAATGGACGTTATTAACTTAAAAATCGTAAAGTATTCTATTAACTGTTTAAACTAAGGAATACAAAGGACGATGGCAGGCAATAAAAGAGTTCGGAGTTTTCAATTATACATGGAAGAAATTTTATATTTATACATTCAGAAGATATTTAAAAATCAGTTAAATTTCGGACAAAGTTACTTTTGCGATAGAAATACCATCTTCAACAACATTTTTTCTGTCTACTTTAAACTGTGTTCCTACTGGAACAAGCACTTCTCCTTGTGTTGGAAACATTGAAATATCTGATATATCTATTCCTGACTTTTTTAAAACCATTTCGATTGGGTATGTCTTTTTGTTGCTTAAATTTATTCCAGAATCATTTATTCTTGCGTTATCTCTCGTTGTTGACATAAATCTTTTCGAGGTATAAACTTGACCATTTTCGTAAAACTTGTCTGTGTATGCTTTGTCAAATCTGTAGACAGTTGTCTGACTTCTCAACGGGTGTTTATTGAGATAGTTCTGAATAAGTACAGCCTAATTGAAGCGTTCATCAACTAATTTCTAAGCTCATTCACATCCTTTTTTTCAGGTGCTGTTCTAACGGTTTGCCATCTAAAACTTTTTGCAAAAACATATTGACCTTTGCTGATCTTTCTGTGCACTGATGAACTGCAAATAATTTGTCTACGTCCTTGCTTAGATCTTTTATTTTATCTTGAATATGCATGGGAGCAAGGTCAATATCACGTCCACTTCGAGCAAGATAGCGATTTGCGCATGTTTTGACTTTATCCTTAGACAATTGATTACTCTTTAAAATAACTCCATACAATTTTTGTTGGCTGTTAGAGTATCCTTTTACAGCCCTCGTACAGCTTAATGCTCCTACTCTCGTGCATAGTACTTTCGGCTTATAACCACTTTTTTGTTGACGTAGTTCATTTACAGCCTTTTTCATTTTTTTGAGATCGTCGATTTTTTTTTTCGAAGCTGCCTTCCATGTTAATTTAAAGGTTTTGACAGGATGTGTAATATGTTCTTGCTCATTTTTCCAACATTTTTAAAAGCATTGCAGATTCTACAAGTGTTTCCCTGATAATTAATTTTGCTGATTTCTTTAATCCTTCACCAATGGTTTTCAAAATTCTACTTTGGGCTATTTTCTTTGTGGCACTTTTTATAAAATATTTAATTGATTGCTGTGTTACTTTTGTGGTAGCTTTCGTGCCTTGTTTCAGTCCAAATTTTATTCCAACTTTAAGACCTGTCTTAAGCACAGTAGTTATACCGGTGGCTGTTCCTCCTGATACTATGGAGGCAACATCCATAACCACACCTACTGCCATTGAAACAGCTCTCTCTTCAGCAACACTCTTACAACCAGCTATAGCATATCGAAACAACGGCAGTAGGAACAAAGGCGGGAAATCCACAAAAATCGAAGTCCAAAGACATGGCCAAAACGAGAACACAGAAAACAATGGCGCCAGACACAAAACAATGACGTTAGACAGACAAAAAGCACAGAAATAGAAATCACAACATTAAAAACAAAGGCACTCACAGTGTGAACTCCAGTGAAACTGAGAGTGACGTCAGGTGCTCCGGAAGGGTAGCATGTCCTGCTCTGTTAACAGCACCCGTCACACTGGGAGTGAGTCGATCCAGGAAAATGCTAAAGTCGGTAGTCAAATCCGGGAAGACGTGAATCTAGCTGAAAATGTCCACTTTCATTTGAGATACTGACACGTCAATGATGTTATGGTGACGGTCATAGAATTTCTTGAGGGATGAAATTAACATAGGTTGAACAAATCCCTGACTAAGCAGCTTTTGGGACAGTGTTTTTGCTCTGTTCAAAAAATCACTGTACAAACTACACGCTCGACAGTAAGGAATCAGCTGTGAAATGTACACTCCATAGGCTGGAGAGGTAGGTATATTGCTGCTAAGAAAGGGAAAATTCACTATTGGGAAATTAAAATCATCACGCTTGTCATATAACTTAGATTTCAAACGTCCATCTTCGTCAATATACAATAAAAGATCTTGGTACGAAGCTGAAGTAGGTGTTTCAGTTGTTTCTTTAATCTCAAGCTCATTGGGATAGATCTGATGTAAATACTCCTTAAATTTAGGATTATTAAGAGAAAGTGCATCGTCTATGTAGTGGAAGCTGAAAGTAAAGGACTGGGCTAAATGTTTTTGATTTCTTTGAATAAGCCCTTGTAAAAACTTGGCCTCGTACGAGTAAAGGAAAAGGTCAGCTAAAAGCGGCGCACATTTTTGTGTTTTTTTACCTTTTAATCGTGACCAACTATACCATTTTATTTTGTTTCAAAGTTAATTTGTGGCCATCGCACAACATATTTATATTTTTACACCTCTGTAATGGACTGTCTCCATTACCTATATTTGATTAGAAGTTTCATCACGATGAAATACACCAACCTGTGGAGTATAACCCGCATCTAAGTAAAGATTGCGGAATCTGGAGATGATATTTTCTCCTTGAACTCTCCATTTTTGGTTTTCACCAGTATTGTACCATTGTAGGTACACTTTTCCCCATTCATATTTAGCAAAATGAACCATATTTACGTCAAGTATCCGATCTGGATACAGTTTCGATCTTATCACATCTTGATCACAGTACCATAACAGACTTTCTTTTCTACTATACGGTAATAACTTTATATCAGTTTTACTGTAAGCCTCTACCACTCGCCTTCGCGAAGTATTTTTTATTTTAAGATAGGTTCGTTGTTTTGAATTTTGGCTCCACCTCTGCGCCAAATTTTCATTCCTTCTCCTACCGCCAACTTTAGTTCCGTCTGTAGTTCCACTCCATCTCACGTTCAATCTTAATTTTTTGTAACCACACACGATGTCATCATCGACTACCCGCCATTTTTGATTGTCACCACCCTCATAAGGACGAAGATATACGTTTGCATAATCGTAACGATCATCATACTCTAGTGTAGCTAACCTTAATACGAGCCGTGGAACTTTCTTGTTTCTGAGATTATCATCATCCCAGAACCAAAGCTGGTGATCACCTCCGTTAAAAGACCACATGTTGACCTTAACGTTGTACAAATATGATGAATCATCTATGTATGCCTGCAAAATTTTTGTTACCATTCTACTTGTTATCCCAAAGAAATCATATTCGGGTGTAAAACTCCATTTTTGTGTTCTGCTTGCTTTGACATTAATGACAGCACCATCTAAAAGACTTCCATCTTGAACTTCTATTCCAAGATTATCATAGGCTGATACAAGAAATTTTCCTTATCATCATATTTCCATTCCTGGCTTTTTGTTCCCTGGAAATTATTAAGTAATAGGTTACTATAAGTGACTCCGTTAACATTTAAATCAAAAACTCTATCAGGATATTTTTGTTTCTTATGACATTATAGTCCCAGAACCACAGCTGATTTTGTCCACCATTATAATGCCACTGTCTGATTGTTGATTTTGACGCTGCATCAATTACTTTCCCCGTTTTTTTTATTTGCTATAAAGAAAAATGTCCGGTAAGTTCCAAAAGTCCATCGTTGATTAGGCTTTCCTTTCCTAAAGTCGACAATTGCAACGCTCCCACCTTTTTTTCTGATCTTACAGTTTCTGTTCGAGTCTAAATATTCGTGCCATCAGGTTATCACCTTCAATTTTCCACCTCTGAATCCATAAACCATTAAAAGTGTTAAGTATCATTTTTTCCGTATCATCTTTTTCATAATATTTTGTGATGTTGTAGTTGAGAACTTTTCCAGGGAATAACTTCGATCTAATATGCTCGTCATCCCAAAACCAAAGCCGATTATCACCCCCATGATAAGGCCCCATAGTTATTCGTTTTCCTGTCTTTTGTTTTTACTTGCCTCTGGCACCTTTTCCGTATGTCTGTTTGTTATGATAAAGTAAAATCTGTCTATATTCAAACTCCACTTCTGACTGAGGAACTTTCCTTCGTTGCTTCCAGCTTCCCATCTTTCATATCAAGTAATAAATTATTATACTGAGATAATAAAGCTTCATTTGCAAAGTTCCAAGTCTGATGTTTGCCATTTTGAAATTTTTCAAGGTCTATTTTACCTTTGTCCCCAGTGTCAATCGGTTTTACTGTAAGAACGTTTCAGGATATTTTTGAATATATGGCGTCTTTTTTCCAAACCCAAAACTAATTGTCGTTTCCATTATATTGTCCCATTTGAACTGAGTTAGAAAAAGATGACTGCAGCACGTCACCAAGTAATTTATTGGTGATAATGAAATATACAGGTTTATTTGTCTTTTCAAAATAATCCCATAACCATCTCCACAATCAAAAAACGGCCCAACCTCCTTTTGAGTTTCAGTATTTAATTGACAAAATTGCGAATTATCGTTTGTATATCCTGCTGAAAGACAACTTTTATCTTCATAGCAATATTGCAAACAGGTCGATTTAGGAAGAGAATCAAGCAACACCCCTAAGGACCCAATGATATAGCATTTTTGCTTAACTAAGAAATAGTCCTCTATGTTGCGTTCATCAGTATTCCTCTTTGATACAGAAGTTAGACTTATACCATCATCCTGTGCGTTATTAACATCAGAATTTTCCTCATTGTCTGCATCAGTAACTCCGCCCTATTTATGTCAGATTTATGTTATAATGAGATAATTTTTGTTTTTATCAAGTGAATTGAAGAGTCATCTGTGTCGTTCAAATTCAAGTCTGATGAGAAATCATCCATACTAATTATTTCCAAATCATCACATCCTAATGTGAGTTAAAGAGGAGAAGACGTAATGTCATACATCAAAAGCATTTTTTTTTTGAAAATATGAGCTTTTTTCTTAAAAATTTGGCAATTTCACTGTCGCATGGAATTAATTTGCTTTCTTCAGGTTCAGACTCTTGGGAAGAGATGCATTTTTGAGTTTCGTCATAGCTGTGCAATTTTTCTCTCTGAATAATTAAATAAGTCAGGTGTAGCACTGTTTCTTTGCAACCAACAGCAATTGCTGAGGCAAGCATCGCCATTAATTTCAGTTTAGGGGGCTTATCCATATCGTCTATTTCATTTCTCAGATTTTAAAATTTTTCTACTGTACACTGCAGAGTTAGGTTTGTGAGATATCTCCCATCTTCACAAGAAGCAAAGTTTGACTGTTCCTCGTATAACTCATCTCCAAGCTGTTTTAATATGTACGGACAATCTTCATTGAGACTGTTGCTGGGATCCCCGTGCACAGCATTTATACTGATCTGTGCACAGCATTTATACTGATATCTTTTGAATATTTTTTTTTCTATAACAAATTTGTCATAATAACATTGCAAATTAGCAAAAAAATATATATTTTACCTTGTCTGTTTTATTGTTTGTTTTGTAATTTTTAGTACATAGATTTTTTAAGAATGTTTGAAAGCTAAAGAAAACACAATTAGTTTCTTTGCCATGTTGCTGTTTGTGTTTTTTTACCGTTTTTGTTGATGTTTCCTTATCTGGTTTGCTAGCTTTATTTCCCATCCTCATAAGTTTTCATATTAGGAAACCTTTTCGATATTTGTTATTTCACGTGCTTTTGTAGAATTACACTCTGGGCTCTAGATTTGGTACCATTTATTTGTATTTCTACCAGGTGGTACCGCCCTTTGCTCAAATCCTAGGTTTTCGTGAACACAAAAATGCAACATCAGTCCAGAAATTAATATTTTGGTATTATTGTTCTCATTACTTTTATATACTTCTGTCCTTAGATGGTTGTTTATCTTTTTTTTGGTCTGATAGACATTTATTTACAAAAAGGAATGTCAGTCAAGCTTCACCCAGGGTAAGCTTTTGTCATTGCCTGGCGTCCGTCAGTTGATAATTTTTTAATTCAAAGATCCTCTCCTCTGAAGTCAATGTACAAATTGGATACAATCTAGGTAAAAAATAGTCCTTTGAAGGTTCAATTCAAAAATTGTATTCGGTAGGCACATGTCACATTCAAGATGGTCGCCATTATTTGAGAACATATTTTACATTTTGTAATATTGGACCCCATGTAGAACACTTTCAAAGATCTCTGCAGAAACTACTAATACAACCAAACTTAGCCAAATTAATCTTGGATTAGTTCTTTTCATTTTTGGTGAAGACAGCGCAAGATATGAAGTTGTTTTACATGATAATGGATTTCAACGACGATCAAGACGTGTTTAGATATTTCAAGATCAAATAAGATCAACTTGTAATTTGTTCTAAGAAAGATCAAGGCGAGTTAAGTTTGTCAACATAAAATAAATTGTTGTTTTGATCTTGTTTGATCTGGACAAACTTTAAAAATTGTGATCGCCTTTGAACATGATTATCTTGTTTGATAGTGACAAATCAAACAAACCTTGATCGTCCTTGACATCAATTATCTTGAGAAACGACTGAATACCTTTCTCTGGCTTAACAAAATTGTGCTATGTCTGGTAAGATCGAGAAGATCGAAATGACCAATCAAGATCAAAGATAGCTGTAAGTGTGCAATATTTGGACACTTTCTACATTTTATCAGGGTAAAAAACTGTAGTTACCTAGAGGACTTTCATACAGGATTAAAAGATAAATGCAAAACATCCTTATGGCTTTTCAGCTAGCTCCAGTTGAAGGAGCTGACCAATGATTATCAGCCTTTCCACAGTGAACAGCCTAATGTTTGAAGAAAACTTTACCGATATAATTACTGTAGAACTTTGCCTATATTTAAGCATTATATATGTATAAAAGCTTGAAAGCATTTTGTACTCTTAATGAGTGCCCTGTGTTTGTCTATATGTTGTAATGTAGATTAAGACACTAGTGCTTTTGTCGGGCAATCGATGCCAGTGATATTAAGAGCACTATGCCAGTTTGATTTGTTTGTTGACGATCCCGTGTCTATGACAAGAAAAGACATGGCTGTAGCCTTGTAAAACATGTAGCAAAGTATTCCGCTCAAACTGGAGCTAGGGGCGGGTCTAGAACTTACTATCAGATATGAGCAAATCTCATTGCTAAAGGCCTCAGGGTGACTTTAAGATGAAGAGCAACAATAATAGCGTTGTTCGTTCGCTAGGATATACCATTTATTTGTAGAGACTTTGTCTCATGTGCATTTACTCCATATCCTTTGATTGGATATATAAGAGTGGAGTTTGTCCTGCAGTGTGGAGTCCCTAAAAAGATTTCCCGTGAGAGAGGTGTTTATTCATTATTTATTTCAGTTATTTTGAACTTGTTCGTGAGAGAATTTCTCATATGGATATACTATCTTACTTTCAAATTTTGGCATTTAAGATTTTTGTGATTTCCAAAAGAAAATTTGACTGCCTTTTTATAGTGTCCTAACCACACTATTTTATAATGCTAAGTTGTAATCGTCCCCAAGCTTAAGACACTAGTGCTTTTGTGGGGCAATGGATGACAGTAATTGTCAGAGCACTTTGCCAGTTTAATTTATTAATTAAAAGACATGGATTAAGTGTTTTTCAACATTTAGCAAAGCATTCCGCTCACACCGGTGCTAGGGGTCGTCTTGAACTTACTAGGAGGTATGAGAAAAGCTTATTGTTGAAGGCCTCATGGTGACTTCATAGCTCTGTCCTTAGTTGATTTTGGTTTTTCTTTTTAGAGGTTATTAGTAGTTTGTTCTTTATCAATCTTTACACATATTTTGGTATACAGATTTTCAATATTTTGATTTGATCTGCACTGAAGAGACATAAGTTAAGTTGTCGAAATGTGCATATGCAGAATCCAAATTAACAGTAACTCCTGTATTATGTTATTCAAGATAAAGAACAACAATATACGCGTTGTTCCTTTTGCTTGGATATGCCATGTATTTGTAAAGACTTTGTCTAATATGCAAGGCCTGTCTTACAAGGCCCAAAACAACATCACATTTATCTGCAAAAGACACTACATTGACTGCTTAATGAAGGAGATTGGCATTGACAATTCATTTGGCAACCCCACATACAAACTCTCCACCATACGAAGGGAGGACATACTAAACAATCAAAAATCACTATTGTCTTCCTTTGGTATTAGTTGAGTGAAGAGAACAACATCCTGCCTTGTATGTACTTGGTACCTAAATTACATAAATGCCCTTACTAACAGAGATACATTGCTGGGTCTGCCAAATGCACAACAAAACCCCTTTCTAAGCTCCTCACTTCATTACTTGCTGCAGTCAAAGATGGCCTCAAGATATATAGTGATAAAGTATACTCAACAAGGGGAGTGAATCACATGTGGATTCTCAAAAACTCGAAAGACTTATTAGAATATCTATCTTTAATTGAACTCAACCATTGCAACAGTGTCAAAACATTTGATTTTTTTACTCTCTATACTACTCTTCCACACAATAAGCTAAAGTCAGTACTCCGGGATTTAATACATCAGCCTTTCTGTACTAAAAAGGGTGAAAGAAGGTATTCATATTTAGTGATAGGTAAAGATGGGGCCTATTTTGTTAAACATCACACTGATTCTCACAAAAAGTATAAAGTGGAGGATGTCATTGCAATGCTTAAATTCTTGATTGATAACATATTTGTAGAATTTTGAAGTCAAGTTTTCCAGCAGACAATAGGGATACCTATGGGGACTAATTGTTCGCCACTTTTAGCAGATTTGTTTCTTTATTCGTAGGAAGCCAGGTTCATACAAGGGCTAGTTCAGAAAAAAAAGATAATAAACGAGCCAAATCCTTTATTTCAGTTTCCGTTATATTGATGATATTCTTTAATTGAACAATCCTTAATTTAAGGATAACCTTCATCTTATATACCAAATAACCTCGAAATTAAAGAGACCACTGATACACCATCATCAGCATCATACCTGGACCTATACAAAATAAAAATATTGACAACTCTGGTTGTCTGAAAACAAAACTTTACGACAAGCGTGATGATTTCGACTTTCCAATAGTGAACTTCCCGTTTTTGAGCAGTAATATTCCCACTTCTCCGGCATATGGCGTGTACATTCACAATCATTCGCTATTGCCGTGCCTGTAGTTTGTACAGCGATTTAGTCAACAGAGCGAAATTACTGTCTCAAAAACTTATACATCAAGGGTATGTTCAGTGACTGTTGCAATTGTCACTACAGAAGTCTTACGGTCAGCACCGCGATTTGACAGACCATTACAATGTTTCTGTTTCACAAATGAGAACAGATATCTTTGGGTAGATCCAGAGTTTGTTACCGGACTGACTAACACCGACTGTGACAAAACCGGACTTTTCACTAGCGGTGTGACGGTTGCCACGCGTGGAGCAAATCATGCTTACCCTTCCGGAGGACCTGATGATACCTCAGTTTTTATAGGGGTTCACACTGGTAGTGCTTTAGTTTTGTGTCATTCTTGATCATTTTGTTTTTATTTGTTTTGTCTTCGTCGTACTGTCTCAGTTCGTGTTGCTGTAAATTGCCGTGATTTTGGATTTATGATTTTAGAATTTCCCCTTTCCTCGTTCTTGCATCGGTATTCGTTTGTCGATGTATGCAGTTACTCCATATCCTTTCATTGGTTATATCATACATTTATATCCCACCACAGGATTAAGTATATTCAGTTGAGTAGAATACACAATTGGGCAACCATGTACAAGGAAACAAATACTACCGTACTACCTATAAGTTAACTGTTCCTATTTTGTAGCAATTTGGACAGCAACATCTTTGTTTCTCCTTTGATTTAAGAATATTCGTTTCTGTTGATCAGTGACTATTAGGTGTAGGTATTTACCTGGAACAATGCTCCCTGACTAATCTTATTTAACACTTTCTATTCAATACAAATTACAACTAGATTTGCAATTGCAAGCAATAGCCGATGTCACCCCAGACCACCAATGACGTATCTCGGCCGCCGTCTTAGAAATGGCGGTCATTTGAAAATTTCAAACACGCAGCATACATCTTCAGATGGTGATCCAACTTTGTGCAAAGTTTGAAGTCCTTCCGTTCAGCCATTTCAATATAATCGCTCGGACAAGAGTTATTGGAAAAATAAGAAAAATAAAAAGAATAATAATAATAATCGAAACGTAGAATAACACCACTAGATCTGGGATGACATAATAAAGGAACATATTATTCTTGAAAATCATTTACAGCAATGAACATCAGCGTCATATTATTTTTGTCATGATTTTTTGCGTATCTTAAATATACTTTTATTAAACTAAAGATATGATGAATAACAACAATAAAAGCGTTGCTCCATTGCTTTTCTTTACATGTACTTGTAGGGACTTTGTCTCATGTGCAATTACTCCATATCCCTTCATTACTTATGTTTAAAGAATTAACTTAATCTTAATAAAACGTTAAGAAAAAGATGAAAATCTAAAAATACACCTTAAGGTAGATCGGCACTAATACACGGCGCATTCGATTGGCGCATATCGAAAATCGAGTCGGATGCGGAATTGACTTGATTTTTGAGCCGGAATAATCGAAATTCAGCTTTTTCATTTTGACGTCATAATAAATTTACAAATTTATATCATTCACTTTCCAGCGAATTATCTCCCTTTTGCGGTAAATATTGTCTATTTTGTAAACCATATAGAATTTCTCTCTTTATTAGACGGTTACATATAGATTTTATCAGCTCGAAAGATAGCTGAAGTGTATTTCTCTAATATATAAAAACAAAAAACTGTCTGGTGTCAATTTCATATGATAGCCAAACAATGAGCATTTTCTAATAGTTCCCTATATATTCTTTGTAAATGTTGCTGAAAAATACTGAATTTTGGCCTGATTTTCAAAGCCAGATTTCAGGAAAAGATTATAGGTGACATGTCATTTTTATTTTATTTTTGGAACATATGAGTTTAGTTAAGTTAGCTTAAAATAAAAAAAAATCTGTCAGATATTTTTATTAGAATCGAAATACCTTAATTGTGCTCTAAACTAATTGGTAACAAATAAAGTGATCAGGCAGTTTTTACTGGTTACAGTAGACAAAACAATGTTGGGCGCCTGATACTGAGGATGGGGTAGTGCATGAATATTTGTAGAGATTAACTATCAAAAAGAAGAACTTATCGCTTCAAAATTTGTTTAAACCTAAGGAATATCTTTTCTCTTGCATAGCTCTGTCCTTAGCTATTTGTGGCTTTCCTATTTAGATCCTATTGGTAATTTGTTCTGTTACGGCACATATTGTCGCCCCTGCACATATTGTCGCCGGCGACAATATGTGCAGACGTATCGGCATATATTGTCGCCCTGCACATGTTGTCGCCTACACATATTGTCGCCGGCGACAATATGTGTAGTACATTTTCGGCACATATTGTCGCCAGTTTTAAAAGAACCTGTACTTACAATGTTGAAGTAGCAAGTGCACTTCACTAATGCCGAGTCTTTTGGAATAAAATAACTTGTGTTGGCATGAAAATTGAGATTGGAAGAGAAAAAAAATAGCTGAAACAAAGAATCTGATGCCATCTACAGAGATGAAAAAATATAAATACAAAAATATTGAATACATGTAGTATCAAATGAAGCTACTTATGGGTTTAAAACAAAATAAAGCTATTCTGTAAGTTTCACAAAAAGGAACGTCATAGAAAATAGTGGAACTGTAAGGGAATATGGGAACGCTTAGAAAAACTAAATCTATGTCCTATCTTGAATCACCTTTTCTCCTTATTCCTTACCCAAACCTGTATATTTCTTCTCTACTAATGTTGTAGTGTTTATTTAGCTTTATGTTTGTTCTGAATTATTCAACTCGATACCTTTAAATATCGAGGCTTTCTTTGAAATTCCATAGAATTGTTTTTAACTCTTTATCTTTGTACGTTTAATTCTTCCTAATTATTCATGCCACGAAACTGTTGTTCTAAAGTTTTTAATCTTATTCATGCCATCTTCGCTAGCCAAGGTTTAGCGGATCGTAACCCTTAGCTAGCGAAGATTGATTCATCCAGGTTTTTGGTCCCGATAATCATCTTTGGTGATTTCTATCCATTATTAAATCTTGATTTCGATGTTTTCTAATTATGATATTGTTATTCTGAGAAGCTGCAATCGGATTTCGTCCGTCATAATTTTTTTCATTTTAAGATCTTCTACATGGATTCAAATCAAACTTGCACCATTTGCTAATTCAAAGTAATTGCAATGGGATATGTAAAGAAAGATCAAAGATTTTCTTCTTTAGATTAAAACAAACGTGGTAGTGGTTCTTATAATACGCTAAACAAGTGCTATTAATTTAGTAACGAAAATTTATTCAAAATAGCTGGCAGCTGGAAACTTAGTTTAGCATTGATCTGTACTGAAAATGTATACAAAGATTCTTTAGAGAATGAATGGATGTATTTAAACTTTGTATGAATGTTCGTTATGAGGTGATGACCAAGTGTTTATAGTTTTTGTGCTGAAACCTAATTGTAAATAAATAACCAAAAGCGGATATTGGACTATCCATAGGAGGTGCCAGGTGCTTGAACTCTTTCCTTCTGGAAAAAATTAACTTTCTACAGAATTTACCCAAGAATTGACCCCAAAAGCCTGCAAACATCAACTAGACACCCCTCCCATATTGATGGCTCTATCCAGAGGTGACGATGCACTAAATTTACATTAAATCCTATCGAAAATGCGTATAAAGATCTTAAGAGATTTACTTGGAAACAAACAACGCAAAGTCTGGCAAGGGGCAAAAGAAGCATCATAAACCAATGTAGCGGAAAATTAAAGCCATGGATACATTAGGTATAAAGATAAAGAATTAGTCACGAATGATTTACTGCTGTTGATTAAATTCAAGGATCTAAAGGAAAAACTATTTGATTTTTATGAAGAGTTTTTTGTTAAAAAATCAAGGATCCATTATATTGAGAAAAAACAAGACAAAATTGGGGACTTAAAATAGCCGTGATCCCAATCGCTCGAATACAATAAGGGAGCAGTTTGAAAATAAAGTATGTTCGCACAAAAAAATTTCCAGAATCAAAATTTCATCGAGTAAAATAGTCCGGACCAAGTCCTTCTAACCCCCCTCTTTAAAATCAAATGATCGATCCCGAATAATCGGCTATTTAGGTCTATACAATTGCGATTTACTACTACAACATGTTTCAAAAAAATTGTCATAAATAAGCTTGATTGTTTAGGAACTCTCTACATGTTAACAAAAAAGAAAAAAAAAAAGAAGAAAAAAAAAAGGAAATCGTTCCATTCCCAAAACCTCAGATGACCATCATTGAAATAGCAAATTCACAAATGTTTTATCAGTGCATGCAAACTCGAATACTTGCAAGAACTCAGTTAAGTTTTGTTCTAAGTAGAATATGGGCACAGTTCGGTTAAAATTCCAGGTGATGGATCACCAGAAGTGTCAAAGACCGGAAATAACGTCACTGGAAATCATGTGACCGAAAGTTCAAATGGCACGGTTGCGCATGCGCAACCGGAAGTGGGTGCGTATCTCCTGTAGGTCGCCATTTTCCCGGAAATGACGTCATAGAACAAGTGGCCCCGTGGGGATGTAAAATCTCGTTAAATAAATTTTCAAATGTTTAAAAGCTTGGCAAGCCTCGCTTTCAAACATTTGCAAAAATTTATTTAACTCGATGTGAGAAATTTCATAATCAACTAGTTCTCGTTATGAAAACTATATGTTAGCGATTATTATGCCCCAAAAGGATAAGGTGATATACCCTAATCACCAAACCCCACAACCACCACCACAGTAAGCTATCATCCCACCACCCATGCAACCGAATCGTGAAATAAGCACGCGAGCACATTTGTGAGTAACTCGTGAGTCGTGACAGAATGCTCATGAGTCATGTAAGCAGTTGTGAGTAGCATCGTAAAACAAGAAAATGCATTACTGGAGAAACTCACCAATACAATTGTCACCCCTCCATCCATAAGAAAAAGTCTTAACACCACGATAACAAATCTCTCCACCTCTACCACCATAATAGCCTACCACCGATACTGAAATGAGCACGCGAGCACTGTCGTGATCAACACATGAGCATAGTATTGAAGCAAACATAGACTCCCACAATGCATCGTATAGCAGCCTGAAAAGGACAAATACTGGGTTACCTCCCTTGGAATAATTGTTAAGAATTATATCTTTCCTTCAATCAATGACGAAACCAACAAAGTAAGAAAATCAGGAGTACTACCATGAGTTATGTCCCCTTAAAAATGGTCGCTTTGAAAACGGACCTGATTGCAGACAGCCTTACAAATACAACACTGTTACAACTGACGAATGACCAAGCCCGGGTCGTTAAGACTTGGGAAATACCAGACTTCCGGTATCCGACTCGAAAAATACCCACTTTCTGTTACCCATGTGGTATGTACTAATGTTATACAAGATCCCTGGGGACCTGTGGCATCATTTCCGGTCAATATGTCCTAAAGAAGATATGCACCCACTACCGGTTGCACATGCACAACTCTTACACTTCTACTTCCGATCACGTGACTTCTGCTTCCGGTCACGTGACTTCCGGTGACGTTATTTCCTGTCTGTCACTCTCGGTAACCACCACTGATCCACCACCTCAAATGCTAACCAAACTGCCCATATACTACTGTCCTACGCTAGATGTATGAAATAACTGTTCTTTAACAATTTCTTGAAATCTACTAAAATCGCAAACCTATTTTGGAAATCTTTTGTGTTCACAATTATTTCTTCTTAGTGCATTGACAATTTTAAAAGAGACGCTTAGTTACCGACATAAATGCACCCACCAGACATGCACATTATAATTCTTTCAAATGAAAGCAGAATGATTATACTTCATGATTTGGCCTGTCGTCAGCCATTCGTATGGTAAATTTTTGGTAATTTGACGTTGATTTACAGTTTTCTGTAGATTCACAACACCGTGTACTATAAAATAATGACATATTTTCAAAGAAAAGTAACACGCACTAACGAATTCGTTTCATATTTCAAATAAAAAAAAAATAGTTCGAATTATGTCATTTTGTGAAATTTAAACATGTTTTGCTTATCTTATTTGGTTTTTCTGGAAATTTTAGAAATGGTCAGGATATGATAATATCAACTGTTCGCCTGTAAAGAACTGCAATTTTTATCTTGAACTGTATGTTTGACTTCTGTTAAAATATTTCTGTATAAATTCATTAAAAAATGCTGGAGAGAAAAACACCACTTTTAACTCTGGAATGGATTTCAATCCCTTCACCTGGAAAGACTAATCTCTCCCTTCAACAAAGCTAATGACAATTAATGTCCTTTTATAAGTCGATGTTACAATAAAAAGTTTTATTGTTTTATTTCAAAATGAATTAAGTTTCTTTTGCAATCAAATAATGTCTGATTGAACATCAATTTCAATTATTTTACAATATTTTTCTTGGATGTATCTAAGAACCAACGCCGTGTTTAAACGTCTAACGGAGAAAGACCCCCTATTATCTGAAATCTATTTGCGAGTGCATAGATGAATTGAAAACAGGAAAGTTGTAAGCTTTGTAAATGATGGTATTATGTTTTCCACACTCTGTTTATTTTACTTCCATATAAAAACAAAAACATTGCAATTGGCACCGGTATTCATTGCTGTTCGCACACTTGCGCCTATACTTGAATATTTGGATATAACTTGGAAAGTGACACTCTGTACATTATGTGATGTCCGTTACAGGACTTACAAGCTTTATCAGAAAAGTATCAATATAAAGTTGGCAGTGATCTGGAATCCCCCTTATGTTTGAATGTATAAGATGTACAACACCAGTTTAAACTCATCTCAATATCTGTTCTTAGATAACTCTAGCGCTTGAAGGTCAGTTAAATTATTTGCTGCCCACCAGCCTTGAAATGTTTTTGTTGTATGTTTTTATTTTGAATATTTTGAACAGCCATAAAGAGAACCCTTAATTTACTTCATCTCCAGTATTTTGTTGATTTGTAAATGTACCACCTGAAAATTATTGAACTTGCTATAAATCCTTTACAGCTAACAGCTAAGTAGACACAACTTATCAGCATTTACATGTTCTGCTTCATAAAAAGCAAGTGCTTTAAATACTCTTCGAGTAAACAATCGGCCAATCTTGCTTTATCTCGATGTAACAGAATTGTAGAATGGGATTGGTCAGCTGACGTATTGCTTGGATGTGCAAGTTTGTTCATAATAACACCAGCAAAGAGCATAAAACATGCTTCTTGGTAGAGCAACCCATACAGGTGATTTTTATATACTAACTATACAGATCAGTAGACCATGTATAAAATAAAGTACTAACTATAAAGAAATAGCAATAGAACAAAACAGTCACAGTACATGACAATTTATTTCAGTTCTCAATATTTGTAAAATAAGGAGAGAACGACACTTTGGTAATTTGAAAACTAAGACAGCCCGTGGTATACCTTGCTGTAGTATCATCCATGCTTTATAATAAAAAGGAGCTGCAATACTATGAAGGAGCAATAGTAATAAATATTGGTGTAAATTATCCTGCATCTGAAGAAATAATTCTCCCGCGAAGTAACCTAAATCTAAAAAATAGTTCCAGCATAGCTGATTTTGAAATTCACAAAACTTATCATGGATCCTTTTAGCTCCACGTTTTTATCAAAACAAATGGTAAGATGATGTTGATTTCAGTACACGAAAATCCTCATTATTTCAATGTCATGGCAAAGACTGTATTTTCGACACAATTACATCCATTATGCTTATGATTTTTCAACAAAACGCCTGTGGAAACATTTACTTTACGAGCCATGGTCTTCGTCAGATATAAGTTTAAAAGTCTGCCTTTAAAGAAAATTGGAACACGTAGAACCTGATCGTAATAGTAATACCTTGAAGTAAGGCACAAAATTTTGTTCTGGTGTTGTTGAGACTTGCAAGGAATTTTGAGTCATGTGTACATACCGACATACAAACAATTTCATTATAGGTAATATCGTGAAAATTCACAAAACCTCTCTTACTCTTAAATTAAAACCAACAAAAATAGCAGCTGTGTAAATCATACCGAGAACATAGGTTGAATTTTTTTTTTAATCCATCTTTTGTCTATCGCTTGAGAATGGAATGGTCTAACTCGGAAAAATTCTAGAATCTATAAATATCTTTTTGGTGATAGCATTTTATCAGACATCTTTTAGTCAGGGGATCTCATTATTATTATTTTCAAGATATTATTTGTGCGTTTGATTTCATTTGGCGTAAAATGACATTCTGTAAATAGACCTGGTATTTCCATAAATAGAACATAAAGTTCTTTTTTTCTCGAAACATCAAGTTTGCAACATCTTTGTACGCTAACGAATGTTTCACCGATAATGTCATAATGCCATAAAACAAACGTAGCCTGGCAAGCTCGGTCAATACATGGATGTAAAGACCTTTAGAGTATATTGACCTCGGACAGCGTCCTCAGCCAATATGATCTTCTTAGGACTAAAAATTCAAGTACTGGTCTCGTTAGCAGGCGATATTTGTATACTATAATTTAAAAATTAGCGTTTCAAATCGTATTTACATATTTATGTAGATAATTTGTAAAAGGGTATATTGACTTTGTAATTCTACTTTTCGTATACCGTTTTCGAGCGACGTCTTTGTCTATCCAACTATGAATTTACTGTCATGTCTAGTTTAAAAATTATCAGTATTTCTTGCATGATATAAAAGATTCTTTTATAGCATAAAATATAATGTTAACGGTTAGAAAAATGTACAATTCGTTTCAAATGGCTATATAGTGCTGTTTAGCTTATTAAATAGCAAATATGCTATGAAATGACGTCATAAAACGTCAAAGCGATTGAAATTTACGAATGAAATTAGAAATAAACAGTGTTTTTATTAAATAAAACCCTCCATTTGATAATTCAGTCACTAGACATTGAAAAATAATATAATTTTTATCTCAATTCATATAAACTCAGAATTTTGTTGTTTGACCTTTGATCCGATTTTTGGGGAAAATGTTCCATATTTCACAGTGACGACAGGTCTTATCGAATTGCAATTTACCTGCATGTCACATGGGTGCATTAAAATTGAAAATTTCCAGTCTCAGTCACTCGTCTATGTACCAAAACTTGCAAAAAGTCATGAATGTATGCAAAAATTTAACAAGAGTTGTCAGAAGACAACATAGCTCGCCGGGGATAAGGGTGACCTCAATGCACAATAAATAAGAAAGTTATAGAAAGGTACCATCAAAAGAAAGTCACATACCAAATATAAGCACTCTATCACTAAACAACTTTATTCTAGAAGCAAAATTCAAGTTTTTAAAAAAATGTCCTCAGGGCAAGGTAAAAGTCAAAATGTTTACACATATGGTACGATCAGAAAGCTCTAATCACAAGAAAGTCATATACCAACTATGAACGCTCTACCACTAAACAACTTAATTCTAGAAGCAAGGTTAAAGTTTTCCAAAAAAAAAAGCTCTCAGGGCAAGGTCAAGTTCAAAATGTCTACAAATATAGTACCATCGGAAAGCTCTCGTCATAAGGAAGTTACATACCAAATATGAACACCCTACCACTAAACAATTTCATTCAAGAAGTAACGTTAGAGTTTTTAAAGAATAGCTCTCTGGGCAAGGTCAAGGTCAGAATGTCTACATATATGGTACTGTCATAAAGCTCTCATTACAAGAAAGTCACACACCAGATATGAACACCCTACCACTAAACAACTTTATTCTAGGAGCAAGGTTAAAGTTTTTAAAAAAATGCCCTCAAGGCATGGTCAAGGTCAAAATGTCTACAAATATGGTACCACTAGAAAGCTCTCATCATAAGGAAGTTGCATACCAAATATGAACACCCTACCACTAAAACCCTACCGTCTACAGACAAGGTTAAAGTTTTTCAAGAAAATGCCCTGAAGATAAGGTCGAGGTCAAAATGTCTACAAGTATGGTACCAGAAGAAAGCTCTCATCACAAGGAAGTCACATACCAAATATCAACATCCTATCTCTTCAGGTCTCAATTCCACAAGCCAGGATAAAGTTTTGCTGACGCCGACGCCGACGCCGCGGGTATGACAATAGCTCTCCGGACATTATTAGTCTTAACACTTTCAGGAAATTTATCGAAATTGGAACCGCTATCTAAATTACTGCAACAAGATCTTACCACCATGGTCAGTAGGACAAAAACTTTGCAAATGATTTTCAACCCGCTTAAATGCTATGTCCTAAGAATAACAACAGCAAAAAACCCCAAAATATACAACTACCACACGGAAGAACATATATTACAATCAGTGGACCATAACCCCTACCTGGGAGTCGAATTATTAAGCAAACTAACCTGGGATGAGCACATCGGAAATATAGTATCTAAAGCCAATAGGACATTAAGATTCATACGTCGGAACCTTGGTAAATACCCACTTTCCATCAAAAGGCAAGTATATCTCATTCTAGTAAGACCAACACTAGAATACGCAAGCACGGTAAGGGACCCACATCTTCAAAAGCACATACATCAGCTAAAAATGGTCCAAAGAAGGGCAGCCAGATTCATCGGCACTGATTACTCAAGGGAACCAGGAACAGTCACTAATTTACTGGAGAGACTTAATTTACCATCATTACAAGTCAGACGAAGAACATCACGTCTACTCTTCCTTCACAAAGTTATACACCATGAAGTTGCAGTCCCAGTACCAGAATATCTAATGAAACCACAAAGAGTCACACGTAGCCAGCACCAACATTGCTTTGTAAGACTAGGATCAAACAGCGAAAAAAGAAAGAACAGCTTCTTTGTAAGAACCATCACCGAATGGAATGAACTGCCATCAAACCTACTGGATATCTCAGACTATGAGACCTTTAAGACCAGTCTCATAGATCTGAATCGTGGACCCTCTGGAGCCTATACCCGCTCCATTGTAGTCCAGAACAGTAAAGCATATCCATAGACACACCACTTGTTTTTATCCACACTCACTTTACATTTGTAAATATGTACAGGAGCACATTTTGGATGACACCACAGTTTAAGTCCATTCGTGTGATTACTTTAAACTCTTTACGGATTATGCCAGGAGATGTAGATGTAGATGTAGACATGCACAATTCTGCATGGAAAATAAAAATGTGGCAGGAATATATGTCTTATACAAAAAATGAAATTTGACCCTTTCTGTCTCTTGTTTGCATCTATTCCGAAAGCTTATTGTATGCATTGTCAATAAAAAATCAGCTAAATTAAATTCCTAAATCCAATAATTGAGGAGTTCAAGTCGCAAGAAATGCGTGACTGACGGACGAAAACAACAACAGTATACCCGAACTTTTACTCCATGGCGTGAGAACAAAAAAAGCAAACAGAACATTAAGCCAAGAAATTAAAACAACTTCACAAATACCTATCAGTGTAAAGTACCACATACATCTTGAACCATCAAGTGCTCCAGACAGGTCTGCATCGTCTGATTGCTCATGCATGATACCCTTCGCAAAGCACAGTGTAAAGTCATGTTAAGCCAATAACATTCAAATAATAGTGAATCAACAGTTATAAAACTTGGATCTACTGAAAACTGCATATTTTCTTTTCTGATACAATTAAATTTAACACATTTCGGTCTGTCACACTTTAAACCCAAGTAGGTGGTTGAACATAACCTCAGCATATGTTTTAAGGAAGAAATTTCGCTGTCAAAATCGCCCTTTAAATTAAAGGCCCGACAATGGTGAATGAGTTGTGAAATGCTGACATCATATGCTGTAGCTTTTGAAAATATAACTATTGAAAACGGAAGTTCACCATTGCTATAACCGAACAATCACGCTTGTGGAAAAGTTTTGATTGCAGACATTCAAAGTTTTCAGTCTAAAAATTCAAGTCCATGTTTGATGCTGGTTATGGTATATTAGAAGTTCCTTTTACCATTCACAATTAAAATACTGTCAGTTTCTTTCAATACATTCTCATACATATACGAGAGACTCTCAAGAGCCTGAATCGATCACCTGGGTCCTATGCTGC
>MJUU01026711.1:49131-61771 GCA_002080025.1 Modiolus philippinarum
GGACATTTTGAATGAGGAAAGAACATAAAAATCACAAGTTTGAAGGGGACCAGCCAAGGACTGTTGTCACCAAGTTCATTCCAAAATGCTAGGTATTTTAAGAGGAGAGGAACTATGAATGCATTTTCCATAGGGTCCCTATCTTAAAATATGTTCCCCGCTGGCTGCCATTTTGGTAAGGTATTGGATAAGGTAATAACATACAAATCCCAAACTTTAAAGATGACCACTCTATGACTATTGTTACCAAGTTTGGTTCCCATTGGCTTACAAGTTTCAGAGGAGGATATGTTGAAACTATGTTAGGATATGTTGAAACTATGTTCCCTGCTAGCGGTCATCTTGGATGAGGTACGAAAATAACAATTAAAATTTTGAAGAGAACCACCAAATGACTTCTGTGGCCATTTGGCCCCATGTTAAATCTACATGTATGTTCCCCACTAGCGACCATCTTGGACGAGGTTTAAACATAAAAATTACAGACTTTGAAGAGGACTGTCCCAGGAGTATTGTGACCAAGTTTGGTTCTAATTGGTTTGTAGTTTCAGAGAAGATCTTTGAATTTATTTTGAATAGGGTTCCTATGTTAAAATATGGTTACCACTGGCGGCCACCCTGGATGAGATGCAGACAAGCCAGGCACAATTTTTTTTAAAGTGGACCATCCAAGGACTATTATGACCAAGTTTGGTTCCAGTGGTTTCAGAGTAGAAAATCTTTGAATGAAAAATAGACGACGGACGGACGGACGATGGACGACGAGTAATACATTTAGCAAAAGCTCACCCTGGCATAGCCAGATGAGCTAAAAAGGGGTAAAAATGTGAAATATTAACAAAAAATGGCAATTACTCCTTTCAGGTAAATAATTATTTACTGCAGGCTAAGCAGATCTTGTCATATTTATCTCTTAAACCCTTCACGTATTTGTAAATGTTTTTGAATTTGCAATTCATCCTCTATTTCTAGCAACAATGGCCATTTTGGTTGACTGGTAGTTTAATTATATTTGGATCACTGGTTTTAGACCTGGAAATTGGTCCTCTGAAGCAGCGGAGTTATAAAAATAACCTGGTTTCTGGCTTACTTTTGAACAATATAATGTAGATCTGCATTGGAAACGATACGGTCGTTGTTATTTTGTGTATTTATTGCGACATTGTGAGATATACGTTTCATACTTTATTTAAAAAAGTCTCATCGGTCGCTAAAATAATACATGCAATTAATTCATCTTATTATTTTAAATCTGACTACCAAAACAGTCAGTTTGAGCTACTTTTTTAATCTGTCTCTTACTTACGTATATTATGTTCTTAATCAGCTGGAGGAAATTGAATCAAAATTTTCCAGAATGATTCATATGCCAAGTGACATGGCATATAATGCGGGGTATCTTAATATGAAATCTCACAATATTTTTTCTGATTTTCTGGATAGTAACCATAAAATAGTATAAAGTACGGGAGCTGAACAATTTCAAATTCAAAGGTATATATATATATATATTTGCATATTTCATAATTTATAATTTTTTTGTGACGACATTATGTGCCGATATATACGGCACATATTGTCGCCCCAAATGACGTTAAAATGGCAGTGACAAAACCGGCACATATTGTCGCCGGCGACAATATGTGCCGTTAATGTCGAGCACATATTGTCGCCGGCGACAATATGTGCCGATAAGGTCTGCACATATTGTCGCCGGCGACAATATGTGCAGGGGCGACAATATGTGCCGTAACATGTTCTCTATCAGCTTTTCCTCTTATTTCTGTTCATGGATTTCCAGATGTTTTGATTTGATCTGCACTGATGAGGCATAAGTTGTCGAAATGAGCGTATGCAGAACCTAAATTCATAGTAACCTCGGTATTTTGTTATTTAAATCATTATTAAAAATACACTTCTTAAATTATGTGCATACAGATAATTTATTTCCGGTGACTATAACTGATGGAAAGTTTGTCATATATCGAACTATTTCCTACACACGAGACTTTGTTCGACTATGTTGAAATGTTTAGGACAAATTATATCTCCTCACTTCGGTTAAAATTAAAATCTTTTTAAGACCAGAAACCGAAGGCTGTATAACAGCTGATTGAAAAAAATCAATGCGATTTTAGTGTTAAACCAACATCAGTGAGTAAGAGAGCCTTGCAAGGGTGATACTTTTCAGTTTTAAGCAAAATTTAAACAAATCATATATTGCAATTTTCCTAACAAAACGGGTATATCAAGAAGCACCAAATTACTGACTACTTGGCTGTGAATACCCAAGGGTACTAACAGTCCACTGGAAGCGGCATGGATCCAATGATAATAAGTATAAGCTAAGCAATTCCTGCAGTTGGCCATTTGACAACTTATATTGCTTGTCTTTTCGCTTCAGATATTTTTGTTAAACCAATGCCTCTCAAGATTAACAATGAAGGGATATGGAGTAAATGCAAATGAGACAAAACTCTACAAAAACATGGTAAAACCAAGCAATGGAACAACACTTTTATTGTTGTTCTTCATCTTGAAGTCACAATGAGGCCATCAACAATGAGCATTACGCATACCTCATAGCAAGTTCAAGACGGCACCGTTTTGAGCGGAATTCATTGCTAATTGCTCAGCAACGCTACATCCCTGTCATTTTCCTTTGATTCATGGATGAGGGATCGTCAACAAACATAAACTTAATTGGCAAAGTCTTCTTACAATCGCTGACATCCATGTCCCAACAAAAAGACTAGTAGAAGACGATCACAACATTTAAACAACAACAGCGCACTCATCGAGCGAATTGTAAGAAAACTTGTCATAATAAAATCATGAGACGTGGGCACAATAAACAGGTGGTCAGAAAAACAATTTTGAATTACAAAAAAAACAACAAAAAAAAAAACAAAAATTTGAAAGAATGATAGTGCATCCATATGAGAAATTCTCTCAGGAACAAGTACACCATAACTGAAATGTATATAGAGCATACATCTCTCTCACGGGGAATCTTTTTATGGACTCCACACTGCAGAAGAGAAAAACTTTCGTCTAAAATTAACAATGAAGGGATATGGAATAAATGCAAATGAGACAAAATCTCTACAAATACATGGCAAAACCAAGAAATGCAACAACGCTTTTATTGTTGTTCTCCATCTTGAAGTCGCCATTAGGCCTTCAACAAGTCACCAAGAGCCTGCATCGCTCATCTGGTCGCTGGCCATCAAAGTTAGTCCTTCTTTAAGGGTTTAAATAAAACTATGATTCCACTTTGCCATGTGGTTTAAGAAAACAAAGACCTTTGAATGTGTTTTCGTCGGGTTGAAGTTGTGTTCCCCTTTTTGAAGGGGACCACCCGAGGACTATTGTGGCCAAGTTTGGTGCAGTTAGTTAAGCAGTTGTAGGGAAGAAGATATTTGAAAGTGTTTTCCCACACGGTCTAATGTTAAGGTATATTCATCGCTGGCGTTCATCTGGAATATATCGCCGGGTCTAAAAAGATCTTTTAAACCTGGAGATGGGATGCTGTCTCCTTGACATTTACCCCATTTCCTTTTTTTTATATATTGTGTAGTAGAACACCTAAAAACTATTATGGCTAAGTTTGGCTCCAATCGGCTCCTCAGCGATATGAGAGAAAAATATATTTCAATGTGTTAACGACAGACGACGGACGGATGACAGACGCATAGTGATGGAAAACACTCACCCTGGAATAGCCAGTTGAGCTAAAAATAAAGGTCATTAATCGAAAGAAATATAAAAAAAACTGATTGGAACAAATAACCAAAGGATCTAAATTGAAAGACAAAATCAAACCGCAGATGAAATCTACACCGAGGTACTTACTAAAAAAAAAAAAACAAAACAAAAAATGGCGGCAAGTGAAAGGTTGTGAGGTTGCCCTGGATCAGAAATCACAGTTATTTTACATTATTATATGTTGCATGAACTAATTTCTTACATTATTATGGAGTAAATTGGATTATGATTCTAAGGATATGCATTTTGTGAAGTATTTTGTTGGAAATCATGATTTAATCAGTCATTGAATATATTTTTATGGACATTGTTTACATTTGTGAGCAAGTAATCACCTATTCCTGCCACAGTGACAATATTTGCAATCAACAGATCAGGTTTGAACTTTTACTTATCATGTTGTTAGCTACTAAATACTATCACTAGTAAGCAGAGTAAAGGTCAGACAGAGAAAGAGGCAGAGATGCCTATTAAAGCAGAAAATAAGCGTAAAATTCAAGAATCGGTAAGCCCTGTTTCATTAGCGGCATAGGAACCAAACCCTATCAGACGTAGGAATTCACTCCCCGACCTATCAAATATGCCGGAAAATGTGTGTATCACAGATAATCAAGGACAAAAAGTAAATTTAACAAAGCTCATAGAAGATACTGTTAAAAAGTCCTGCGCTATCAGAACTTATTGCTCCTCGGGTTATATTGGCTGTTCGTCCATTGTTAGATCAAATATTTCAAAGTCATTTACAACCAATTAAAACCCAACTAGAAACCCAAGAACAACTTATATCTGAAATCAGCAGTGAAAACAAAACTTTATTAAATGAGGTTTCAGCCCTAAAAAACAATTAGATAATAAACATGCTGATATTGCTATTCTCAAGGCTGAAATGCCGGTCTTACAGCCAAGTTGAAACAAACTACTCTGGATTGTCAGAGCCAGGTAGATCAGGTTAAGTCTGAACTAGAAGAACTAGAACAATACGGGAGAAGAAATTATCTACGCTTTCATAAGGTACCTATACAAGGCGAGGAAAAATCCAAAACTGATCAGAAAATCGTTGAAATTTGTAGAGACATGGTAAACGTAAATATCACTGAAGATGACATTCAACGTTCCCATGTCATTGGAAAAATAAATGACGACAACACATGCCAAATTATATGTCGATTCAGAAATTGGAAAATCAAAAACTCAATTTACATGTCAAAAAGAAAACCAAAGAATTTTCATAACTGAAGATTTAACAACCAAAATGAAAAAAAATTATTAAACAGTTGTCGGAAGCTAAAATGAGAGGATTAGTTGACTCGTTTTGGACAAATGATGGCCGATTGTTCTTTCAGCGCTCTTCAGATAAAACACGGGTTTTGATTAAAGACTTGGATAATGTGCACCATTATTTTCCAGAGTAATTAATTTGTTACATTTACATGAATTGTATGCACTCTTATTGAACTTTTCGTTATTCACTTTCGTTTGTTTTGTTTGTTTTTTTCTTTCTAATATTGTGGTTTTTTTTTTTGTTTTTTGTTTTTTTTTCTTTCAGATTTATTTTATTAGCTATATAGTTTATCTAACTTGATATTGACATAATTTTGTCTTTGAAATTATCATTTTTTTTTCTGACAGATATTGTGTGAATTTACGTTTCGTATGCTAGGTATACCAGATTGTATTTTATCTCAATGAGCTTTCCAAATCTTCCTCTGCATATTTTCATTCATAATACATCAATGACATCTACGTATCTCCGTGTCCATTCATTACTTAAAACCTTCTAGTCAGTGAATAGTTTTCTCATATTGTTTTAACGATTACGCATGTGCTTTTATTTACTACGTATCTGTATGTAGTAAATTTATTTATAAGAAAAGGGTCATTCATATCTTTGTAAACCAATCAGAACATCGTTGACAGTCAGTAGTAAATTTTCATTGGCTGGAATCTATTTTCATGATGACGTTATCAGATGAAATCACACGCCAATAACAGGTATTTTATTTGTTTGTGGTTTATTTTTAGAAAGTCCGTGATAAACTATTCGCCAGTAGGTATGTGACTGGGTGTAGCATGGGGATGTATGAATGGCTTAAAACCAGTGCCATACGTGCTGCCATTTATATATTTCCATGTAGTATATCCAGTTCACATGGAGTTATTCATATTATTCATGTATATTTTTTTTATCTTTATTATTTCTGATTTTGTTATTTGTTATTATAATAATGATGTGTTGATTTGTTAAAGTATAAAACCCTTAACTACAGTCTGAGTGTACTGAGGATAAAAAAAAATGTGATCCTAATTTGACATGTAATATAAATTTTTCGGTTTGTTTATACATCGAGGAACATAATTGTCTTCAATCAATCAAATACATTCATTTTCGCACTTTTAATTGTAATGCCATAGTTGAAACTTAAACATAAAAGTATGTAGATATTGTGCAATTATTACTTTCAAAGCTTGGGAAGTTTTTCTATATTCATGTAATTGAAACATATTCCCTCTCTTCAATTCAGTGTCTTGATCTGATACATATATATTCAACAATGAAGTGTCGTCATGTTTGCCATGTATATTTTTGTATAGCTTTTTTTCCATTCATTCATTTTTTCTTTTTTTTTTTTTTTTTTTTTTTTTTTTTTTTTTTTTTTTGTATTTAATCATTAATCAGTTTTCCATAATTTGCACCTGTTTTCATTTTGTTAATGTATGATTAATATATTAAACTGTGTTTATGGTCTTTCTTAGAGTGGGAAAAAAATGTTGCCAATGTTTCTATTTTTTGTGATCATGTTCATGTGTGCGGTTGTATGTGTATGTGTGTGTTTTTCCCTTATTCATGACTGTATTAGTAGATCAGCATTTTGTTATAAAAACCTTTACTTGTCCTATCGCTTTTTAATCGGATCTAATGAAATTTTCTTATTGGACAATGGGTGATTTGATGTCGTACAGAATTGCGATTGGACTTTTCTATGCGAAAACTCATGGTTGTTTCTCCTTACGTAAGATTTTTATTTCACTCCCCTTTTCATTACGTATTTTGTTTAATTTAGTTACGTTACTTAAACTTTCTTTTCAAGCCAGCATGGCTACCAGTGTTTTGTGTTTTTTACAGGCTTTTTCAAAAAAATCAAATTTTTTTTATGTTATTAATTTGGATTACTGTTTGTTGTGATGTTGAGACAAATCCTGGCCCTAGTTTAAATACTGATAAAGGTGGAATAAGTATTTTTCACCTTAATATCAGAAGTATATATTGATCAGTACGATTGGAATACTGCATTTGAAAATTGTACTAGTGTTGAAGACGCTTGCGACTTCTTTACTGAAAAAAATTATTGATCTTGCTAAAAAAGGTATTCCGTGTAAAGTTGTAACTATTCGTCCGAAGGACAAACCTTGGTTCAATTCCGAGTTGCGACACGAAATTCGTAAACGTGATCGATTACACAAGTCAGCTCGTAGAACAAAGCGTCCTGCTGATATTGTTAAATTCAAACAACAACGTAACAAGGTCAAAATTTGCAAGGGAGTCCTTTTTCGATAATATTTATATTATTATAGAACAATATAGAGATCGAGATTCAAAAGCGTATTGGAAACTCATGAAACGAATCATGGGTTCTAGTAAATGTACTAATATTCCGCCAATTTTAGATGGTGAGAATAATACATTATCATATAACAATATTGATAAAGCAGAAACTCCAAATAATTATTTCTGTTCTATCGCTAATGTCAATGATGATGGTATTGACGTTCCAGTCTGTCCAGTCAGAACTGAGGCAGAACTCGGATCAATCGTGATCACACAAAAGGAGGTGTTAGATATTTTGTAAATATTAAAGTTAGGTAAGGCCTCTGGTTTAGATTATATAAGTCAACATATGCTTAAATATACAACACGAACCGTGTGTAAACCTTTATGCACTCTTTTTAACTTATCTCTATCAACAAATCGGTTTCCAGAAAAATGGAAGACGGCAATAGTTATACCGTTATTTAAGTCAGGTAGAAATAATCTTCCTTCGAACTATCGCCCAGTGGCTCTATTAAGTACGATTGGTGAAGTATTTGGTAGGATAGTTTTTAAACATGTTTTCAATCACCTTTTGTCCAATAACCTGTGTATAAATATCAGTCAGGATTCACTCCAGGTCATTCCACAGTTCATCAGTTATTTGAACTTTTTCATAATATTTGTACAGCTTTAGAAGAGAAGAAATCACTCTGTATTGTCTTTTGTGATATTTCTAAAGCATTTGACCGTGTATGGTTGAAAGCTTTAATTATAAAACTGAAATCATATGGAGTAACTGGCCAGGTACTTGACTGGTTCAAAAGTTATTTGTCAGATAGAAAACAGTGTGTTATGGTTGATAATTCATTTTCATCTTTTAAAAGTATAACAGCAGGTGTTCCACAAGGTTCTGTTTTAGGTCCTCTTTTATTTTTAATTTATGTTAATGACATAGCTGATAACCTGGATTCCTTGACCAGATTATTTGCAGATGACACGTCTCTATCTAATAGTTTAACGTCAAAACAGCTCTTAGAAGAGAAAATTAACAGTGATTTAGCTAAAATTGATATATGGTCTCAGAAATGGCTGGTTAAGTTCAACCCTAACAAAACTAAGTTTTTATTTATTTCTAATACTGTGAACTGTGAAAATTTGGAATTATTTTTTCAAGATACAATTCTTGAAGCTTGTAAAGAACATGGACATCTTGGTGTTATCTTAAGTGATAACTGTAAGTGGGCATGTCATATTGAAAATATATGTCAAAGTGTATGTCGTAAACTTTCTTTACTACGAAAGTTAAAGTTTTTGTTAAAAAGAGAACATCTAAGTAAAATTTACTTGACATATGTACGACCTGTTTTGGAATATGGTTGCGAGCTGTGGAATGGCTGTGGAGTGGAACTTACCGAAAAATTAGAAAAATTACAAATGGAGGCAGCTAGGATTGTCACTGGTTTACCATCATATGCTAGTAGGGAATCTTTATATCAGGAAACTGGATGGGAAAAATTATTAGACAGGCGGAATAAAAGATGTTTATGTCTAATGTATGATATAGTAAACAACCAGTGTCCTTCGTACTTGTGTGACCTTTTACCGCCTAAAGTTTCGGAAATATCTAATTATCCTCTACGTAATGGTGAAAATTATGTTGTTCCTAGTTGTAGATTATCATTAACAAAATCTTCCTTTTTTCCATCTACATTACAAGCATGGAATAATTTGAGTCTTGATGACAGAAATTGTCAAAGTACGAGAAGTTTTAAAACCAGTTTAAACAAAATTCTTACGAATTCTTCTGTTCCTCTTTGGTATTTTCATGGAACAAGAAGAATGAATATTTTACATACTAAAATCCGTTATAATAATAGTGCATTAAATTATGATCTTTATCGGTTTAACTTAAGAGACAATCCTAGCTGTGCGTGTGGATTTCCATGTGAAAACTCATTCCACTTTTTCATGGAATGTCCTAATTATAATAATATTCGGCGCGATCTTTTTTAGTCCTGGGTCTATATGGAAATATTTCTTTAAATTGTATTTTGTTTGGAAATAAAAATTATTCTGTAGAACAGAATGTTGACATTTTTCTTGCAGTTCATGAATTTATAAAACATAGTAAACGCTTTGATTAGTGGTTGCAGTGTGTGTGTATTTTACGAAAGGATATGGAGTAAATGAACATGTATGTATGTGTGTATGTATGTATGTGTGTGTGTGTGTGTTCATGTGTTTGTAAGTGTAACTTAAATTATATTTTTTTGAATGTATTAAGAATAATTATTTACATGTTCATTTGCTGTCATTACCTTATTATGATGTATATTGTAGGGAGAGGGCTTTATATAATGTTGTTATAACTTGTGCCCGATCCCATTGCTGTAAATGTTTTGAGCAATAAAATATGTTTAATTCAATACTAAAAAGTTCACTGGTCTGTTAAATAACCTCGTAAACCGCAAGTCAATCAGCCATGGCACCGACGATTTTGGCAATAAATAACGAAATGCCGAAGTCACCGTTAACTTACTTATTTAGAAAGACCATTTCGACAACGTATGTCTCTTCAATGTTTTCGACAGTCATTACACTAGCTAGGTACGATGTAGAAAATTCTAAAACTACGTTTTCGTTGACAATTTAGGATGAAGAAGTAATGTCAAGTCCATGACGAAGTTAAAACTTATTTAAAATGCTCGTTATGAATTGTGATACTGAACCATGGTGTCATGATGTCCTAATGACATCTAAAGAACTTCTTAAAGGACGTAAGAAAGTTTCATATAGCATTAATTGATTGACACACAGCGAATCTGATTTCTTTGCATAGGCAATAAGAGTGAAAAGCACCACTGTTTATTCTCATGGAACAATTTAAAAAACAGTTTTATACGGTCAGTTGTTTTGTTATAAATGTTTTATTGTTCATTGTTCACAGTGAAGGCCATAGCAGTATATGTGGGACGCTAGTAACAAAAGCTGTACATTTAACAATGAAGGGATATGGAGTAAATGCAAATGAGACAAAGTTTCTACAAATACATGGTAAAACTAAGCAATCGAACAATACTTTTATTGTTGTCCTTCATCTTTATTTCTAGGGAAAAACATTTTTAGTCGACCAACAATATTTTTGCTGCACTGACACATGCAAAACCTGATTTCGTAAGATGGCTTGTCCTGGTTTTACTATGTATTTTTCCTCATGAAAACGTCTTCAAAATCTAGATTTAAGTAGCTAGGATAGTTCTTTGGTTTATTGCCATTTTTTGTTTTGTTTGCATTTTTTGCAAAAGAATAATCGATTTTCTTAATATAGTCAGTTCTCTTTGGTATACTACAAAATATTATAGGGTTATTGCATGAATATTGGGGAATATTGTCCCGAGTAGAATTTTATATTTCACGAGCTTGCGAGTGCAATATATATTCTACGAGGGATAATATTCTACAATATTCATGCAATAACCCTTTTATTGTATAGCAGAGCTGAAATTTCTGTTAATAAAGAAATTTTGTTGTCAATGACGTCATGAAATTTAAGTCATATTTGCACTAGTGCAATACGGAAATTTCTTGCACGCTTGCTTTTGGTTGCTTTTTAGGGAAATACAATGATATAGTTTATTTTGTCTTCTTCTCGTTATGTTTTTGGCCTTGTTATTGTCTATATACTAAGATAGCACACGATGAATCGTGGTGCCGTTTGAGGGATACAGATTGTCTTTGTCCCTTGAAATTGGCATTTAGTTTGGTTGGTGAGTGTTTCAATGCCGTATTTTATGTGTGAGGTATATCACTCTTGAAGACCTTGCTTGCACAACTCTTTGGAAACCACTACTTTGGTTTCACTTTTTAAAAGATTGTTAGTTTCTCTGTATTTTAGTTCATACTGCACCACTAGTTTGATTCGTCAAATTTTGTACTCATTGGTGGTCTTGAGTATATTTTTGATGTTATTGCGGTAGATTTTTTACAGTTCTTCTGGACCGGTTGTACAAAAATATATATAGTCGGATTACTTACTACTCAAATTGTAGCTTTACCTGCTTTATTACTTTTTTGACTCGTCAAATCTTTAAGCGGTATATGGGATTTGGAACAATTCGGTTTTATTCATCAATAGTAAACACTGTAGAAAACAGTGACAGAAACAGGGCTGACTTCAAGATGAAGAACAACAATAAAAGCGTTCTTCCATTACTTGGTTTTACTATGTATTTGTAGAGATTTTGTCTCATTGCTTTTACTCCATATCCCTTCATTGTAAATGGGGGTAATAACAAAATTAAAGACTAGTAATCATTAGATATTGGCAATGGTAAAGAGTTAAAAAAATATCTAAATGCATCCCATATCAGCGCTAAACTACCTTGGTATTAACATACTCGTTCTTGATATTCTACAATTTGAATAAAAAAAATACAAAAAACTGTCAAAACAATATAACCAAGTCCAGTTAAGAAATAGTAATTCATTTTCGATTTAAGGATACCAGTTCAGAAATAGCAGTTCATTTTTGATTTCAGGATACCAGTTAAGAAATAGTAGTTTTTTTTTCTATTTCAGGATACAATCCAGTCGGTTTTGTATTGGCACTATTAAAAAGATATTGACTTCGGATTATTCAGAAATGTACTACAAATCAGTTTATATGTAATATTTGGCGCAACTCAAATTTAGTATTTTTTGGTAAAAAAACTTCGAATATAATATCTGGAAAATAAGAGCGATGCTGTACAGTTAAATCGTTTGAATTTCATTTAAGATAAAAGAATCAAATTGATTATTTAAAATTTATACCAAAGAAATTAAATTTCTGTCAAGGTTACCTTGGTGATAGGTATCCCATCTACAACGACGTTTTCTCTGTTTACATTGAATCGTGTCCCAACTGGAACAAGTACTTCTCCTTGTTTTGGATACTTTGAAATAGCTGATATATCCGTTCCTGACTTCTTTAGAACCATGGTTAACTCGATTGGGTACGCTTTTTTGTTAGTTAGATTAATGCCCTCGTCATTTATTCTTACATTTTCTTTCGTGGTTGACATGAATCGCCTTGATGTATACTCTTGACCATTAACATACAAATGGTCTGTGTAGGGTTTTTCAAATCTATAAACAGTTGTTGGTTTTTCCAAAGGGTGTTTCTTTAGATAGTTTTGGATAAGTACAGCTTGGTTGTATCGCTGATCTACAATGTCGCCGAGCAAATTTACATCAATTTTTTTCAGATGTTGTTCTAATGGTTCACCGTCTAATAATTTCTGCATAAACAGATTGATTTCTCCTGATCTTTCTGTGTACTGGTAAACCGCAAGTGCTTCAGCC
>MJUU01026714.1:4776-18867 GCA_002080025.1 Modiolus philippinarum
TATATATATATATATATATATTTTTTATATATATATGTATATATGTGTGTGTGTGTGTGTGTGTGTGTGTGTGTGTGTGTAGTTTATTTATATAGATTGATATACAAATGAATATGTTCTGTATTACTGTAGATGCATATGGTTGATATTGTAATTTGTACCGTGAGCTGGCGGCATGTTTAGTACAATAAAGAATTTGAATTTCAATTTGAAATTTGAATTCAAAAGCAGTTTTAATTAAATCTTGCCATTCTTACATGTAAATGTTGAATGAAAGGATATGGAGTAAATGCACATGAGACAAAGTCTCTACAAATACATGGTGAAACAAGCAAAGGAACAACGCTTTTATTGTTATTCTTCATCTTGAAGTCACCATGAGGCCTTCAACAATGAGCTTTGCTCATACCTCATAATAAAATCAAGACGGCCCCTAGCACCGGTTTAAGCGGAATTCTTTGCTAATTGTCGAGCAACGCTACATCCATGTCTTCATTGGTCACGGGTGCGGGATTGTCAACAAACATTATTTAAACTGGAAAAGTGCTCTTACAATCACTGTCATGCTTTGCCCGACAAAAGCACTAGTGTCTTAAGCTAGTGGACGATTACAACATATAGACAAACACAGGGCACTCATCAAGTCGAACGTAAGAAAACTTGGCGTTATAAAATAGTGAGATGTGGGCACTTTTAACAGGTGGTCAGAATCATATTTCTAAATTACAAAAATATATGCAAAATCTGAAAGTATGTGTAATATATACTACACAATGTGTATGCTCTCAATTTGAATTTTGAACTTGCATCTGTTTGAAAACGTCAGATTATGTATTGTGAGCACAGACATAGACAGCAATAGAGGCGGAAATCTGCCTTCTTTTAGGTCGCTTCAGAAAGAATAATTCCATTTTCTGTCATATAAGGATCGAAATAATAATTCTTTTGGCTAAATTTGAGTATATAGGCCCAGCCTATGGTTAAATGACAAAAACCATGTTCCTACAATGAATTATTTCTTAATTGATTTATGTTTAATTTAAATGACGAAGACGTCACAGTATTTAGCTACGATTATAAACATTTATGTTATTTGGCTTGGTTTATCATATACAAATTTATTTCATTATTATTTGAATCATAAGATAAATACAAGAATACAGTTTTCGTTTTTAAGCATGAGTATATTCTTAACGTCCTCTTTGAAACATTTCATACACAGTTTAAAAATTCTAAACTCTGATGTATTAGTTTTTATACTATGGTCGTCTATCAATATCAAGCACAAATCCGACGGGATATAGTTGATATAACCTGGCCAAATAAAACTAATAATAAAGATGTCAGAGGAAATAGGATGTCTGAATTCAACTGTTTACCCTCGTTTATATAAATTTAATTCAAGGACAACGTTTACTGATATCGCCAGAGAATCTTTTTTTTAACCAAGCACCCAGTTTTTGTATCCCTACCTACAAGCAGCTAATTCTTCATTATTTTATAAGAATGACATATTTTGCTTGAATATTAAGCATTTAAATATATCAAATTATCTAGTACCTGCAACGACTAAACGAATAATGGAAGTTTTGTTTCGTATACAAAAGACATTTTTTTGTGGGCGACTCTATTATTGAAGTATCAGAAACAAAACTTCTATTATTCTTTTTATCGGTAACCAACGGAATCATTTGATACTACAATTTAAATTTGTTTACATTGATGCGCTGATGATCGCTGATTGACAAGGTAGGTGTGGCTTAAGTTACTTCTTGTCAATATTTTTTTGTATTGTGGCAGAGGGAAATACTGAAAATATTTGCCTCAAGAGATCAAAGGAAACTCATACAAATTACCGATTAAGTTGATGAATACAAAAAAAACTTATTAATATTAAAAATTAAGCTTTGTGCACTATCTTCATAGCTCTAACCTTAAATTAACAATGAAAGGATATGGAATGAATTATCGCAAAACGTCTTTTAAAAGCGATCATGGCTTTTCTGACTTACCGGTACAAGTTCTTGTATTATAATTTCATACAATGACCTGAAGTAATATTACTAACGTGTACTTGTATTTCCATAAAGTGAGCTTGTCAAAAAAACTTGCATGACCAACAATTGACAACTTGTGTCAAGCGCTGTCTGTTCAAAAGATTTTTTATATGAAGGTCTATATCTATTTCAATGTCTTCATGTTGTTCATTTGGTCCAAAAGAATGGCACCATTGGTTAAGGTTCTATAACCAAAAAACCGTTTTTCCTGGTCCGATTTTAGGGGTTTCTGCTCAAAAACCATTTCTAATACAAAAAAAAATGCATAGGAAAAACGTGAAGTACGAAACTACAAATAAAATGCGCCAATGTCAAAATCAAGGTCACTAGGAACAACGTTATTTGTTATATCAAAGGAGTTTTTTGTGTGTTGTTTAGAGAGGAAATAAATGCTATTGACAATCAAAAATGACTTTCACAGCAACAAGCCGACTTTCGAAAAGTCAGTAGCAGCTAGGAATATGAATTACTCTAAAAGAAATAAACTTTTGATTGCTTCATTTTTGCCAAAAAAAATGACATGAAATTTAACTCAAAAACATGTAATCAACACAGAAACAGTTGAAAGACCTTGCAGTTGTTCTCTAAACAGTCTGCAAAAAAAATCAGAAAAGATGCTAGCTTGAAGCAAATGAGACACCTACTGCAAAAGGTTTCATTAATATTGTATATTAATCATTGTTTTGAATCCTTCTTTACAAAAGTAAAACAGAACAAATAAATCATTGTGCGGTTATGCGGATGTAAACTTGGATTCTGTTGGTTGGTTTACCACCTGCTAAATAACCATGTCCGCCATACACAACAAGAAAATCAATCAATACTCGTGATAATGTAGTGTTTCATCTAGACCAAAGTCATTCAAAAGCGTACAAGAATTGTACATAAAGACAACATTCACAAACATGTAGTAAGCATGGCTAAATTAAGCAGTATAGATAGTTTACTTCCACGTAATGTTACAGTCATTTCAGCCTGATATTTACATTGAAAGTTAAAATATGAAATGCATCTATACTTGGAATAACATGTAAATAATATGAAATATTTTATCTCCATTCATTTTCAAAGGTTTTCGCTCAGTGTATTACGAAAACGTCATTTACTGGTTCAATCTTTATACAACCTAAAAATCAATAAATCATTCGGTTGTGTATTGTTCAGGTTACGGGCTAGCGTTTATGTGTAGAATCGTGTAGTTAAATGTAGGTCATTTTCTTGGTTAAACAAAAGTTAAGGTTTGCATAACCGCACAAAAATGTTTTCATGCATTGAACCAACTAATATGCTTATTTAGATAGTGTCGAAAATGGTTGAACGGGTGCGGCCTGAAGGCCTTACCGTTCAACGATTTTCGGCACTATCTAAATAATCATATTAGTTGGTTCAATGCATGATAATTTATAATGAAGTGCAATGAGTGATAGGGAAAATTTTTAAACTTACAAATTGATATGTGTACGTTACAGGACGCTTTTTCTAAACGCATTTTTGTACAGCATATGCAAATTTTTATAGTACTTGGAATGAAAATATCTTTGAAAATAAACTATAAACTGGATTTTTCTAGGTATCGTGTGCGTTTTTGTCACATGTACATTCACTCCTTATCCTTTCATTTTTTCCTATTCTCCAAAGACCCTTTTCTCCTTGTTTCTTATCTCAGGGCTTCTCAATCCCCATTTGCCACATTCAGCTAGAACTAGGAAGTACAAATCATTATCACTTATTTATATGTAAATTGTACCATTCTGCATATGTAATCTGATCTGATATCCGTGTCCGGGGCAGATAACTATATCTGTTCTGTTTTGATGACGTCATTTAGCAGCGTGAAAAGATATGGCGGAAGTCGAAGATAGTTCTCGGTTAAGCAATGTTTCTGAAAACGAGATTTGTTGTACCTATGCAAAATTGAAACTTCAAAGGGAAAACTAATTATGATGCTGATATTTTCAAACAGTCTATTAATTCATACCGTACAGTACAGGTGAACTCCGTATGATTTCTTGAAGTAAAGATACAATATTGACAATGCAGTTTTATATTGTTATTGTTGCAAGATTCTTTTAAACAGTCAGAACAAAAACAGCAGATTTTGAACCCGACTCAATCCGTTCAATTCAAACCTCTCTCAAGCGATACATGTACTGGCAGTGTCAACGTGCCAAAAGTAGGGCCTATTGCAACAGTTGAAATTTACCTTTGCCTTCATTTCCAGAAACATTCTAACCAAGAACTAACATCATTGTTACAAAGTCGTTGTCTTATTATTGATATAATAACACATACCGATTTCGACCAGATTATTTCGTATGTTGACCGGCGTATCCAGCTTTCGAAAAGGGTTGCTATTTGAAGAAAAGGGAGTTCAAGTCGTTTTATTATAGCTAATATCATTCCTTGGTCAAATATGTGATAAACAGGTTACTGCATGTGTATTCCGATACCTGCCCTGATATCAGTCCTCTTCCGATATCTGTCCTCAGCGGCATCAGGGTAGAAGCGGGCAAGACATGTAATCATCTATACAAAACATTGCTTTGTGTTGAGTTTTGCGAGAATATAAATTGTTGAAATAGGAAGTATAAAATATCAAAATACCTAAGTAACCGTGAATTAAGAACATTACATTGTCTGTTTAACTAAATGTTATGCATCTAGTTTTAATGATTCTTGTTTTTAATGATTCTTGTATGTCGAATTTCAATATTCTATTTTACCTTTTCCCAAATCGTATTTCTCTATTTTCTGAAAGAAAAGAAAATGAACATTTTAAACTTATCACCATTTTCTTATTTCTACGGTTTAGATGCATTAATTACAGATTATTACATGGCATTTTTCATATAACACCCTTTATTACATACTTAGTAGAAATAAAAGCATTTTTGCATGATCAATATGACCGGAAGTAAACTGTCCATATTTTCACACCCCGGGAAAATAATAGGTTATTTTATGCTCCTCGTGCATCTCAGACAAAATAAACACTTCCGGTCCATATTGGCCTGGCATTTCTAAACGTCGGAAGTATGTAATAAAAAGTTTAATACATGTGCATTTCCATATTGACCTGATTATCATCCCTCGACCCACATTGTCCCTCGACTTCGTCTCGGGCCAATATGGCAGTCTCGGGATGATAACCAGGCCAATATGGAAATGCCCATGTATTAATCTGTATTTATCAGCCTAAGGTCGTAATATTAGCCCAAGAGATGTGATATGAAGATATCATATACTTCAACTGTATAACAAACTGAAAAATATCTTCATGCTCATGAAATCCCTTATGAAACAGAAATGGTTGCGGCAAACAAATTTGTTTGCTGGAAACCAGAATCAATGTTTGCAGATGTTTACCGCTAGCGGCTATCTTCCGGCAAACATTGCGGTAAGCTTGCTGCAAACTTGCGGGTAAATAGATGTTTGCGGTAAGCTTGCTGCAAACTTGCGGGTAAATAGATGTTTGCGGCAAGCTTGTCGGAACTATAAAATGTTTATAATGAATTGGGTCTGTTTGCAGTAAGATTGTAGAAAACTTAATAATTCATTATAATGTTTGCAGAAAGGTTGCCAGAAACACTGAAATTCATAAAGGTTTGTTTGAGCATGCCTAACTGGCTACTTCCTGTCTGTTCAGATTTGAAATTAGTGGGTCAAGTGATCTTGATGTGAAATGTGTTGGGCAAAATTTCTTTTTTAAATGCTGCGGAGACTTCAATCTTGAAGGGTGCTGATTTATTCTGGAAGTATTCTGATTGATCATTTTAATGTAAGTTTATTAATTACAATTGCTTGAATGTAAAAATGAATAAATGTAATCGAAATTACCAAGTAGCTACTTTATGTACTGCAATCACTTGCATGTTATTCAGAAGTATTTGAATTTTCAGTAACAATTCATTCGTGACATTCTTTTCAAGTTTTATTTCATACTTATTTTAACACCTATTTAAAATATATGCCAGAAATATGTTTTACATTGAAAACCCTAGAAAAAATAATTGCTACAGTACACAGTATACTGTAGAGAATAATTTATTTATATTTCTATATACTTTCACTACCATCTTACTTTGAAATGTTTTTCTACAATGATTCTATAACAAATATATTAGTGATGTGTAGTATTCTATAACAATTCATGTGTAAAATGTGTAATAAAGAAATGTATAGTGTTTTCATGTAGTTCCGGCATGCTTGCAGCAAGCTTGCCGGAAGCTCTTCTGGCAAGCTTGCAGCAATGTTTGCCGGAAATCTAATTTGCATATTTTTGTTTGCCGCAAGCTTGCAGCAAACTTAATTTGCATGGTAAATTGTTTGCGGTAAGTTCGCAGCAAACGTTTGCAGCAAGCTTGCGGCTATGTTTGCTGCAAGTCAGCCGCAAACGTTCGCCAGAAGCCTATTTTTTCGATAAGGGATGCGGTATTAGTATTTTGCCATAATACTTTATTTGATATGACGATATCAAATATCGTGTGCAATGTTTATCGTTTTTAACGATTTTTGGCTCTTGCTTCGGTATTCATTTTTGGAAATTTGGTTTACAGAAATTAACGAACTTGCGTGCGTAGTGACGGAAAGCCATGCGATAATTACCGGAAGCAGTTGATAACGATGCCATATCAGCCCGCTTCGCCAATTTTTGTTGAAATCATCGGACTTATCGGGGGTAAGCTTTTAATCATATTTAACTAAGTTTATGATAATATTATACATTTGTATATACTATACACATGTTATATGCCACCATATAGAAAGAGTTCATTGTAACATAATATCCATTGTGATAAAACAAAACAATATGGTCCATCAAAACGTGTGAATATCGATAAATAAGTAACCGGTGTTGTCATCTAATATTTGTATATTATGATTGTATGGAGAGGATTATGTACGTTGTAATTTAGTGTATCCAATCGAATTGTTCTTTTTTGACAATAAAATAAGTTTAAACCAATTAGTAACCACCTTGTTTTTATCTTTGTAAGTCCTTTTCAATACAATTGTAAAAATCACTGTTTCAATTTGTGTTGTCTTTATATTAACATGTTTTATTTTTTTTTAATTTCTTATTTTTGTACTTGGCTTGATTTTCTCAGTAGTAGACTTGCCGATGTAAATTAAACCAATGATCATAGAGCTAATTGAACCTCAACTGATTTTATTCATATTGAGCAGTAACTAGAATAAAATACTTTCATTTTTAACTTGTAGTAGAAAAATGGCGAAAGTTGCAGATGACCAATCAAGATATATGCAGTTAGGTCGTGATAGCAAATACGCATTTTGGGAAAATAATAAACTAACCAAAATCAGGAACCCTCTGTCCACAATATTTTCAAAACGATTCTCTCAATTCCTGAAAAATCCGAGATTAGAGTTAACTTTTGAGACTTTTTGTGTTTCTCTCTGTGAAATAGGTTTCATTCTAGAGGTGTTTTTCAACGATTTTGTTTCGGTATCATAAGGGGTTCCGGAAGGGTAAACATGAATTGTTTCATTCAAATGACTCACATATGAACGTAAAGAGATATCCATACTCCTTACCTACAAACCAGATTTAAGTAGAAATAGTAAGTTTTCAATCTTAGCCAATCACTTTAATGGGATTCTGATATTGTATTTGATATAGCAATTATTTTGCTAATGAGCTGATTTCTCGCTACGCTTATGACTTTCATTTTTGAAAAGAAAGACGAGAAGTTGTTCATCGGACAAAACTCTCAAATCACATGACATTCTCACCAACCCAGTAACCAGTACTTCGGCACTAGCCCAAAAATCGATTTTATCTGTGAACTTGCAATATGTAAAATTAAGATTTTTTTTTAAGCTAAGGAGTATCTCCTTCTTGCATAGCTATGCCCTTCGCTTATTCGGCTTTTTTCTATTGAGATTTTATTGGTAATCTGTTCCCTATCAGCTTTCACACATAAATTGGATAATGGATTTCGAAGTAACTAAGTACTGAAATCACTGTTAATTTTGTTCTGCATATGGCCATTTCAACACATATGTCTCTTCAGTGCAGACAGAATCTTAATATTTTGAAGACCATAACTCAAAGATGTTTAAAAACTGATAGAGAACAAATTACCAATGTGATATAAGGAAAGCCAAAATCAGCTTTGCTTTAATGAGATACAATGTACTCTTAGTTTAGAACACAAATTTAAGATATTACAGATTTCAGGATACAGATTTCATAAATTATTAAATTCTTTTAAAAAGTTTTACAGAAGATTTGAACATTTAATTTCTAAATATGACGTGACTCACAAACAGTCTCATCCTCAATTTTATAATGTTGATAAAAAATGTCAGAAACTGATAAAAAAAATAAAACAAAACTGAGACGTAACTTACATTTTTTACTTCATAGTGAGTGGATATTCCACACAAATCCGTTAAATTGGCTTTGGAATCGAGTGACCCTAAGATTGTTACACATATACTGACATCTCACTGATACTGTCGATGTATACTGAAAAACATGTAGACAACTCTTTCCCAAACCCTTCTGGAAGTTTTTAGTTTGAATTTTCTTCTGTATTTCAACAGGATTTTTACCAGCAGATCAGGTTCCTTGAGCTGGCCGGCAGTTTAGAAGCAAACACTCTGACCCATCTTTCTAAATTACGTTTTTGTGAAATTCTTTAATTTTTCAAGATAGTGGTCATAAAGTATTGGGTTTTATTCTTATGTTTATAATACTTTAGGGAAATGGGATAGAGAAAGGGGGTTGGGAACCATAAACCAGTTAAACCTTACAGCTAGCTTTTGTTAATGCCGGTACCAAGTCCGGCTATCCCAAGTTCCTATCTTTATGTATGTTTGTCTCTCATTAGTGTTTTTGTAGTGCAGTTCGCTTGTGAATTGAGGCATGTGATTGTAGTTTTCGGTCATTGTATGTGTTAACTGTTATCCTTTGTCTGTAATTGCAAGTTTCCGAATAAAATCGGCTTTCGGTTCAGCACCAAGTACTAACTACTGGGCTGGTGAATACCCCCGGGGACCTTCAGTCCGCCAGCAAAGGCATCGCCCCAGTGGTAACAAATAACTAAATACCGAACGTACTGTTTATTTTGTTTCCTCAGATGGCTATCTCGATAACTTATGTCTCTTTAATGCAGTTGAAATTAAAATCTTTGGAAGTTCATAAACTCAAAGATGTTTAACAACTGATAGAGAACAAATAAATACATGATATGATATAAATGGAAAGCCAAAATCATCTAAGAACAGATTTTTGTTTGTTGGAAATAATTTGATTTGATATACACTGAAGATACAAAAGTTGTCGAAATTCACAGTAACGTCAGTATTTCGTTATCTACTATAACACAATTGAATATTCCCTGCGAAGAAAATTTTGAAGTCATAACCACTTTCTAGTGTATGCTTTACCTAACTAGAACTGTAATAGGCTTAAATCCTGCGGGAAGTTTTGAGTTTGATTTTTCTTCCGTAGTGCGACAGTGTTCTACCAGCAGACTAGGCTCCTTTAGCTAGCCGGCAGATTAGCGGCGAGCACCCCTTGACCCATCTTTCAAAATTACGTATTGTCATATTCTCTACTTTCAAGATTGTGGTCATGGAGTTAGTAGTCTACCTGAATTGGGTTTTATTCGTATGTTTACTATACTTTAGGGAAACGGGACAGATAAAGGGGAGGTTTGGGTATCCATAAACCGGTTTAACCCTACTGCTGGCTTTTGCTAGTGCCGGTACCAAGTCCGGCTGTCCCGAGTTCCTGTGTATTTCCCTAGCCATTGTAGGTGTTTCCTGCTGTCCCTTTTATTTCATTTAAAAGTGAGCTTTGGATTTTTAATATGTTCAATCCATCATGTTAAACACTAATTTGTCCCTTATAGAAGTCATGATAATTACGATGTCATACTGAGTAGAGGAAAACGAACTGAATGAATTTCAACATGTCACAGTCTGATGACCGTTTTTGATGAACGTTGGAGCCGTGACTGACCGCCAATGCAAAAACTACAGGAATTCTGTCGACAACTATGACCCTGACTTGGTTGGCATTTCAAATGAAAATATAGGTTAAGCCGGTTTTATATGGCGTGTTACGCGGTAGTCTTCGGTTGCAAATGGAAGGTCGTCGACAGTGAAAAGAAATTTTCATCTAAGTACTAAGTACTAAGTAAAAAATGAATATTGAATCGCAGTTCGGACAGGAAGTTAAAATTTTGCCACAATGGATTGATACAACAAATAATATTTTGAATGTATTTCAAATCATTTTTTCAAATATAGATAAATTATTTTACCTTTCTACGTCAATATATTCAATGCGCATTGACGTTAAGGGACGTTTCGACATTTCTCTTTGTTACAAAGTCGTGTTTTCTGATGTTCCTAAGCTAATTCGAATTGACACTAATTAATGTAGATTTAATTCAAATGCATTATCAATTTTGCAAATTTTATCAAATTACAATACACCAGTTCATCGGGCTATTAAGTACCCCCTCAGTGGTCGAAATATTAAAAGGTCATAATTTAAAAAAATCATTTACATTAGACAATAGCTTAGTTTAACTGTTTGTGCTAGCCTTTGTGATCACCTTTCGTGGAAAAAAAAGAAAAGCAGGGCTCATCAAGTTCGTTTTCTGAAAATTTCACAAATTAAAAATGTCTTAATGAATTCTCTGTAAAATATTTTTGACTCTCCATTTTGAAATAACTATCTTTAAATATACCATAATTCAAGTATTTGGCTTGTTATACAGACCAACTGTTCAAAGTGCTATCATCTTATGATTTCATTATGCTTAATGTATTTACAGTTACTCGATGATTGTCATGTTGCTTATTTGTAAGGACTGTTATTCTGTTTGTCGGATAGCGGATAACAGCAATTATTAGAACAATTTGATATAAATGTGATGTCTGTTGACGATCGCGGATTTAAGTGATGTGATCTCACTGGATACCTAGCAATCATTTTTGATAAAACTGGTGCTAGGGGACGTCCTGCACTTAGAATGGAGTGAAGAAGCTCACCACTGAAGGGCTTATGATGACTTAAAGATGAACAACTACAGTGAAAGAATTTAACCAGTGCTTTGTCTAACCATTAAAATAAGAAAGCTAGCTGGAGACAACTACATTTGCAGAAAATCACAAGGAAAGTGCAGCAGAAAACAACAATAAAGAAAAATGACAAACGTTAACAGCGATAGGAACCGGTTATTGTGTACCAAAACCTATCCTTTCTTTTATCCTTTCACTTAAGTATGATAAATATACAAATACATCATAGTGCAGGTAGACAACTAACTCAGATACTACTCTTTAGAAATGGAAAGAATTATGAAAGATTACTTTTAGTCTCATGCACATTTATGATTATCGTTAACAAATCACAAAAGCAGAAAAGTGGTGTCGAACAGACTCTTTTTTTTTCTTTATACTTTCATATATTTGACATGTAGATAAATTTATGTGTTATTAAACAGTTCTAAAAGAAAAAAAAACAAAATTTGTAGGAAAATGAGCTAATGAACTTTTCAAAGACAACGTCAGTACAATACCGAAGGAACAAAGAACAAGATTACATAAATCAAAGTCTAGACACAAGGCAAAAGTAAGAACATCAGAAGACGGAAGACCAAAGACGATTCACAGCTACAAAAGTCAAACACTACAAATACAAAAATAAAACAATAACAGTCAGAATTGAATAGTATTAAATTATTAGAAATTAAAACTTAAAAATACTACACTAAATTTCTCAACAATCCAGTCTTTTAAGAGACAAAAAAGAACATACATGTATCAAATGTTGAAAAAAAAACTTTGACACCCTCCTTATACAACGTTATATACTCTTTATGTAACATTACATATGCACCAATGATAAGATAATATAAATGAACTGTTATTATAGTAATAAGAATATATGTTGTGCAATTACCACAAATTAACTACAGAGAACAAAATAAAAATCGTATAGTTGGCCACGATTAAAAAGTAAAAAAAAACCCAAAATATACAAATTAAAAAACATCTAAAAATTGCAAGAGTTAGAAAGAAAGAATGATTGCCCAACATTTCGGTCGTATGGCCTTCGACTATGGGGCTACCAGGCTGAAATACGGAGTGTATATGACATGAGATAGCAGACATGATGGCGTGTCACATATATAACCTGTAAAATTCGTGCCAAAGCCTGAGCATTATCGAAAACGAGAATAATAAAACATTAGTAGTATTATAGTACCTCGCTAAAATGTCAATCGCCCCCTTCTGACACCTGTAATTTCACCAAAATTATTACATTCTTGTCCGGCATGATTCGGCAAATGATTTCCGATTGAACAGTGAATATTAAAACGGACAAAGCAGATTGATGTTGTAAACGGATCTCCAAGTCCGTGTAAAGTTTCCCTAATGTTTATCTTTTGAAACTGTCAACATAATATAGTAGTCCATGGGCTGGAATGACCCCCCGTGCACCCCCCCCCCCCACTTCCGAACCCCACCCATTTTTTTAAGTCCGTATACATCCCCTCTTCAAAATGAAACATGTTAACACGAGCATAACCTGCACGCACTTGTGGAATTCGGCCGATTTTTTGACCCACCTACCAAAATTTTGGAAAATTTCGTGTTTCGTTCAAGTTTTTCTTTCAGTTGCTTCAAAATGTTAACCAAATGCTTTCCAGTTATAAAAACGGGATATCAAATGATTGCTTATTGTATGAGCTTTACAAAGAACCCAAGTTTTAACAATTTCTATGCCTATAACGTTCCATAGCGCAATTAAACGTACCCCTACCCCAATGAAATATTGACGAAAAAACGGATATTTTCATTGAAATTGCGTAAGTTTGATGGTCTAGAGAACCCGAAGTGCATCTCGATTCCCGATTCTGAAAATTGTTTTTAGCTTTTCAATCTATTTTCTTCAATATAAAACATGTTAAGACGATGTTAGCATATTTTAAATGACCAAAATTTCATTTTCAAATAGACCAAATACATGGACCTCTGAATAATTTCGTTTTTGAAAAAGTTTTGTCTTTCGTTTGCCTAATATTATTTTTTTGTGAACAAATATCACTTAAAATAGGTGTCAAATGAAAGCTTATTATACTTGCTTTACAACCATTGCAAATAATGGCTACTTTTAGATAATTTAAACATCATACATCAATAAAACTTACCCCTACCCCAACAAATTTACTCTAAAATTGTCAATTTTTTGTCTATTTTCGCATAAAAATAATCAGAACACGCAAAATGTATGTTGTATATGACAATGTTACATGAATAACATTATGATTTGGTATTATAACAGCCATTTGTCGACTTAAACTCAATATTTTGCCCAAAATTGATGAAAAATGGGAATTTTTAACATTTTAGAATTGTCCAAAGTTCACTGTTAAGTCGTTATATATGCCAAATCTGGAGGATATATCTGCAGATATGCCAATTATTTGTACCAAGCAACACATTAGTTGTCTTGAAACTTTGTATAAAAAAACAGTGAGTGTTTAATGTGACTCTGAATACCGAAAATCTTACCCCTACCCCAACAAAATTTCCCTAAAATTGCCAATTTTTTGTCATATTTTGCATGGAAATAACCGGAACACGTAAAATGTGCGTTGTATATAACAATGTTGCATGAAGTACATCATAATTTGGTATTTAAACAGCCAATGGTGGACTAAAACTCAATATTTGTCCCAAAATTCATAAAAAATGGGAATTTTCAACATTTCAGATTTGTCCATAGTTCACTGTTAAATCGCAATATATATCAAATCTAAAGAATATATCTGCAGATATGCCAATTAATTGTTCTAAGTGATACACTAGTTGTCTTAAAACATTGTTTAGAAAAGCGAAGAGTGTTTAATGTGACTCTAAATACCAAAAATCTTGCCCCTACCCCAACAAATTCTCCTCAAAATTGTCGATTTTTTGTCTATGTAGGGATAAAAATAACTACCACACGCAAAATCTGCGACGCATATAGCAGGGTTGCATGAAT
>MJUU01026714.1:23903-58323 GCA_002080025.1 Modiolus philippinarum
TGACCTGAGGATTTTACACACATACTGGCCTCTCACTGATACTGCCGATGTCTACTGAAATACATGATGATTCTTTACCAAACCCATTGGGAGTTTTGAATTTGATTTTCCTTCCGTAGTGCGACAGTGTTTTACCAGCAGACTAGGATCCTTGAGCTAGCCGGCAGTTTAGCGGCGAGCACTCTTTGACCCATCTTTCAAAATTACGTTTTGTTCCCCCATTTTTCCTTTCTAGATTGCGGTCATGGAGTTAGTAGTCTACTTGTATGGGTTTTATTCGTATGTTTATTCTACTATAGGGAAACGGGACAGAGAAAGGGGAGGTTTGGGTACCCATAAACCGGTTTAACCCTACCGCTGGCTTTTGCTAGTGCCGGTACCAAGTCCGGCTGTCCCGAGTTCCTATCGTTGTTTATGTTTGTCTTTTGTATTTTTATTGTGGGTTTTTTCTTGTGCAATTCCTATTTACTTTCTGGCATGTGGCTATGCTTTTCGGCCATTGTAGGTGTTTCCTGTTGTCTCTTTTATTCCATTCCATATTTCGTCAAACAGGACGTGCACATCTGATGGGACTAAAAATAGGACGTTCCTTACAACTAACCATATAGAGGCTGCATGCAAATTTTGAAATGAACCCCTCTTGTAGAAGCTGAGAAAAATGCGACGAAAAATTCATGTTTTCACGTTTTCGGGCGAACGGACGCGCGGACGGACGAATGGACGGACGGACGGACGGACAAGGTGAATCCAGTTTTTCCCACTTGAAAAATTTAAAATTTATCTTTTCATGGAGGAATTTTTAGTATTATAATTTGATTGACATACTCAGCTGCATTCATATTTTCAATTATGCAGAAAACGCCTTATTTTGATAAAGTACAATTCCTCGCTGCACTTTAAATCAAAACATTTTAAACAAATTCCCAATTTCACCACTTCGATATTTCTACAATTATGACTTTTTTATATTTGATATCCCATAAATTGTTGAAAAAAGTCTAATACAACAAAAATTGGGATTGCGTACCTAAACAATTGATAGGTAAACTCTCGTCGTTAGGAACAGCTAAAAAAGTTCTATATTAAATAACTTTAACTAACTTTACTTTAACATATCTAATGAAATAAAGTATAATTAATAATAGGTAAGAATGCACAAAGACATCAACCATGTAAAATAAGTGTTGATAAACATGACTTCAGAATGCACAAAGTTATCACTCGTAGTTTATTTGTTAACTCTCGGTTATTTTTCATAACCCCTCAGAAACTGTGCGATTCGGAATGAATGTTGAACTGCATTACCGTTTCTTTTTGATAATTCACTTACCTTTGCTTATTGCAAGGTATTTTCTTTAACAAGAAGTACTAGTCATGAAAGAAATACAATGCATAGCGTCTAAAAATAGAGTCCAACTTATATCAAGTCTTTTCCGTGTTCGTCCATGTTGTTCATGTTTGTTTGTGTGGCAGTCTTCATTTTTTCTTTTCTGTGTTGTTCTCATGTTTTGTCTTTGTTTATTTGTTATTTCAATGGGTTATGAGCAATGATCAATGTTGAAGGCCTCAAAATGACTTCAAGATGAAGACCAACAATTAAAGCGTTGTTCCGTTGCTAAGTTTTATAATATTTCTGTAGAGACTTTGTCTCATACATATTTACCCATTCAGACTATTTTGGAAGCAGTTCAGATTAGACATCCTCTTAGACAATTAATATGAGTTTTTTCCTACCCGACCTGTATTCCTAAGGGATTTATAGAACTTATTTTATTCTTAGCCAGATTATTGGGTTTACTGCACCTGAACAAACATGACATCGTAATGTATTTATTGTTTCATTCACTAAAAACGCAACTCTACATTCTTCAGCTTTGCTTATCAACGGAAGAATATTTTTTCGTATTATTTTTTCAGGGAATTAAATGAGGTAAGTTAAGATTTAAATATGAAGCTTTGGTTTATTTTGTTGGCTCCTTTAACAGGTCTTGATCCGCAGCATCTATGAGCCGATGCTTTAACAACTGTTCTACGGCCTCTACGGAATCCACTTAGCAAAGCATGCGTTATTAATGGAAATAACATCATCAATGTTAGATTAAAGGCAGAAGCATTTTATTTTATGTTTTTACGAGTCCCTGAAAAAATTAAGTCTGGTAAGAATATGAAACCAAATCTACGAGTAGAGGAGCACAATAAATGCCCATTTGCTGTTGATAAATAGCGCCTCCGATAAAGCCTTTGAATTTTTAAGTATGTGATTTATGTCACCTCGGGCAGGAATAGTTTCTAAGTATGCTTGAAACCGTTCGTTGACTGCAGAAAGAATCATAGTTTGTTCAACAGACAATTCAGTAGTTGAGCCAAATGTTCTTTCCTTGAATGGTTTTTTGTGTAATTTAGGTACCAGATATAGGTATGGCAGGTCTTGATTCTTATTTTAAGTATCAACATTCAAAGAGGGCATGAATAACTGTGACTGAAAAAGGATTTTATTTTTGTCAAATGAAACTCTTTTGTATGTAGCAGTATCTTGTGTTTAGTTATCAATGCCCAGATTTTTATGAGGCAGTTGTACACATGTGCTTTAGATATAAAAACGATGGTATTAGAATTTTTCTCCTGTAATGTGGAGAGGCAGTTACGGGCTTTATAATCTTCAAATAAAGACAAAGGTCGATTTTTAACACATCTGCGTAGTTTGTTAACACATCTGAGCATTCAAGATCGAATTGACCTAACCCAATCTGACAAGGACTCAGGTTCTTTTTCTATGTATCTCTCTCTCTCTCTCTCTCTCTCTCTCTCTCTCCCTTAATCCACACTCTGCCTTAATTTTCAACAGCGTCCATAACGATCTTGAAGTTTAAATTCAAATTATTACTCCGTGAATCTCGGAATTTTTTACTATTTGAGACCACCTTGTCCTTCCGCAGAAATTTGTTGTCTATTATCTTAAGATCGTAATAAATGACATGTCAAGAGGGTCTGTAAACGAAAAGAGGGTTTTAAGAGTCTCATGTCAGAGGAGATTTCAGAAAATTCTCAATGTCTAGGTCCTGCAATGCTTTTTTGCTATAAATAAATTCTCCGGCTAAAAGTCTTTGTATAGCGGTAGAATACTTCAGGTTTGGAGTGATCTTTGAAATAAGGAGGGATTTTAGAAGTGACCTCTTCGGAATTCAAAAGATTGCTGATGTTAATAACATCTATTCATAAGGAAGAATCAGGGGTATTTTATTCATGAGGTAAAAGCACGTGACCACGCCCCTATTTGGTGAATTACTTCCCTTTATTAAAGTTTAACTTCGAAAGTACATCTCAGTATTCCGGGTTATTTTCATACTACCCCCGTCTTTTTTCTAAAAGTACTAAATTTATGTTATCTTCCGTAATGAAAGTTTTTGTTGTTGGAAAACATAGAAATTGTGTTTAAACCCGTCTGTAGAAGGATTTCAGGTCGCTGGAAAGCTTTGATTTACACATTTTTAATTTAATTTGGCTGCGAATTTTCTTGAGTAAGTTTAAAAGGGACAAATGTTTATGAATTTATGCGAGTTATATTTCACAGTCATATGCGGACAAATTTGCTACATATTTTTCTTTGATGTGTATTTTTCTGTCAAAGATAGCTTACTCGGCAGTTTTACAATGGCTTCTACAGTCAAAATGTCATGATCCTGCTTCGAATTTTAAACTTAATTGGCCGGAAATTTTCATTATTATAGATAGGTATTTATGTATAGAATAAACGCAAACAATGTGTAGAATCTTGCTTGATGCGGACAAATATGTTTTGAAGTGTATTATTAGATAATTTTGCAAAATTTCAATATTTTTGCTTTTCAACTAAAAATGGCCGACAAGCAAGAGTTACAAGATGGCCGCTATGCAAATTAGTAAAGTACCCCTGATTCTGCCATATGTCTTTGTTGGTTAACGGAATATAATAAATTCCGGAATATAATAAATTCCCTGTTTTCGTTTCGAAGAGATTCTGTCCTTAAAGGTTTGAATAGATGGAAGGACGCTACGTATCGATGATGCTCCATAGTATATTATCTCGGTAGAAAATATCTTCGCCTCCTTTCCCGAGTTCAAAATCTCGTAATTTTTTCGAAACATTAACTCGTAGAGAAAACAGTGATGTTCGAATATGATAAATACCGACAGGAGATAACAAATTGCTTAGCAGGTCATGGAACAAAACAACGGCATTACTATACCGAAGGAACATAGTACAAAATTGCATAAATCAAAGTTCAGCTATAAGACAAAAGTAAGAGCACAGAGTACCAAAGACACTACACAACTACAAAACACGCAAACACAACACCAAATTAAAGCCTAATGCACTAACAGTGTAAACCCTCTCAAAACAGAGTGACATTAGGTGCTCCAGAAGGATAAGCATGTTCCACTCTGTATACAGCACCCATGACACTGTCAGTGGGTCAATCAAGTCAGAATCGGTAATGTCAAGTCCGGGAAGACGTGAATCTAGATGAATTTAGCCGAAAATGTCCGTTTTCATTTGTGACACCGACATTACATATAACTATGACGTCATGGTGACAGCCATAGACTTTCTGAAGGGACGGAAGTAACAACGGCTGCAAATATCCCTGACTGGGCAGTTTTTGTGGCCATGCATTTGCTCTTTCCACAAGGTCACTGTTTTACCTACACACTCTATGCTGGGGAGGTACGTATATTAATGCTGAGAAAGGGGAGGTTCATAATTCGAAAGTAAAAATCTTCTATCAATTTGTTTATGCTTTTCTTCGAAGCGATATTTTACGGCTGTTAAGCCAATCTCATTTGGAATATTTGTGTTCACATTTCTACCATCAAAGATATTAATAGTTTTTCTTCTGGAACTTCAGCAGGAATATGATTTGGATATAACTTTTAATTAACGGACATTTGTGTTTGAGAAATAAGTCGATTAAATGACTAAGTCTTGGAGTTAATGATTCTGTTCCTGCTACGATTGGTCTGTATTTTCAATAGATAGAATTTTTCTATGCATATATATAAAGTATATGGACCTTTGAGTTTTTCCCCGATTACCCAGGGAGATCAATAAGTGACACTTCCAAGGGGTTTATTTTGGCACTGGTTTCCCAGTTTCGTGATGCCAGTTGCACTGATGGGATGTAAATGATCGAAAAGTGGGCCTTTTATGCAACATTTAGTCAAAATGCAGTCTTGTGTTGCACTTGAATTGTTACAGCCAAATTCCTTAGTGGAAAGATGATTTCGGTAACATCAAATCCTAAAACTCTACCTCAGTTGATCTTTGACTTCATAAAATTTATTTGCAAGACCGAAACAAGTAGATTGGCATGCTTGTAAGTTTTCCAAGTTTGACACTGTCTTAAGACATTATTTGTTAACCAGTACCGTCTGAAGAGCTATTGTATTTAAGTTTATTTTAAGCTTTATAGGCCATGGGCTGAAATCTCTTTCCTTGCACCCCCCCCCCCCGCCACTTCCTATGTAGACCGATTTTTGCAGTCCTCCTATATCCCCTCTTCAAAATAAAACATGATAACACGAAAATAACCTGCTCGCATAGGCAGTATAGAGCCACTTTTATTGTACAGCATGAAAAAATCTTGAATTTTCGTTTTAACCTAAGTTTCATCTGTTAAGCTCTATAATCGTTAAATGATAAGTAATATATACCAAATTAAAGCTAATTTAATATCCTTTACAATGAACTCAAGCTTGGGCACTTTACGCCATTTTTATTATCTAGGGATACAAAAAAATGACTTCAAATCAAACGACTTGATTGTTCTTGTCTCTCTTCCCCATTTATGTACGCTCCTGCTAGTCACGTTATTGCAGGGGACCTAAATATCGTAAGCAATGAGAAACTACGTCATCTCTTCACAAAAGGTCCAAAATATCGTGAACCCCAACCTATCAGTTGGAAACATAACTTTAAAATATTGATGGACGCAGTTGAGGAATACGCCAAACAATGGACTAAGAGAGAGAAGGAAAAGATTGAAACACTGTCCGACTGGATCAGGTTCCTAAAGTCATTGATTGTAGCTCGAATGAGGCGCCTTAAGACAACTATGAGCCCAAATTCAAAAAGCATATTCGATGATCCCGAGGTAGAAAAACATTGTCCTTCCTCCATGACAATTATGTAATCGTACCGGCTGACAAGGCCCAAAACAACATCAGATTTATCTGCAAAAGACACTACATTGACTGCTTAATGAAGGGGGTGGGCATTGACAATCCATTTGGCAACCCCACATACAAACTCTCCACCATACAAAGGGAGGACATACTAAACAATCACAAATCAGTATTGTCTTCCTTTGGTATCAGTTTGAGTGAAGAGAATAACACCTGCCTTGTATCTACTGGGTACCCAAATTACATAAATGCCCTTATAAACAGAGATACATTGCTGGGTCTGCCAAATGCTTAACAAAACCCCTTTCTAAGCTCTTCACGTCATTACTTACTGCAGTCAAAGAGGGCCTCAAGATATATAGTGATAAAATATACTCAACAAGTGGGGTGAATCAGATGTGGATTATCAAAAACTCAAAAGACTTATTAGAATATCTATCTTCAACTGAACTCAACCACTGCAACAGTGTCAAAAGATTTGATTTTTCTACTCTCTATACCACTCTTCCACACAATAAGCTAAAGTCAGTACGCCGGGATATAATCCATCAGTCTTTCTGTACTAAAAAGGGTGAAAGAAGATATTCATATTTAGTGATAGGTAAAGATGGGGCCTATTTTGTTAAACATCACATTGATTCACACAAAAAGTATACCGAGGAGGATGTCATTGTAATGCTGGAATTCTTGATTGATAACATATTTGTGGAATTTAGAGGACAAGTTTTCCAGCAGACAATAGGGATACCTAAGGGGATAAATTGTGCGCCACTTTTAGCAGATTTGTTTCTTTATTCGTATGAAGCCTGGCTCATACAAGGTCTAGTTCAGAAAAAGACAATAAGCTAGCCAAATTCTTTAATTTCAGTTTCCGTTATATAGATGATGTTTTCTTCATTGAACAGTCCTCAATTTAAGGATAACCTTCATCTTATATACCCAAATGAACTAGAAATTATAGAGACCACTGATACACCATCATTAGCAACTTACCTGGACCTCTACATTGACAACTCTGGACGTCTGAAAACAAAACTGTATGACAAGCCTGATGATTTCGACTTTCCAATAGTGAACTTCCCGTTTTTGAGCAGTAATATTCCCACTTCTCCGGCATATGACGTGTACATTTCACAATTCATTCGCTATTGCCGTGCCTGTAGTTTGTACAGCAATTTTGTCAACAGAGCAAAATTACTGTCTCAAAAACTTATACATCAGGGGCATGTTCAATCACTGTTGCAATTGTCACAACAGAAGTTTTACGGTCGTCACCACGATTTGACAGACCATTACAATGTTTCTGTTTCACAAATGAGAACGATGATACATCAGTTTTTATAGGGGTTCACACTGCTAGTGCTTTAGTTTTGTGGCGTTCTTGTTCACTTTTGTTTATTTGTTTTGTCTTGGTCATACTGTCTCAATTCGTGTTGCTGTGAATTGCCGTGATGTTGGATTTATGATTTTAGAATTTCCCCTTTCCTTTTCTTGCTTCCGTATTCGTTTGCCGATGTATTGATCTAGTTTTTATGCCTAACTTATCAGTTGTGATACAATGTTTGACAATAATACCATTAAAGTCCATAAAATTTTAAGGAAAAATATGAAATATTCAGGCTCTCAATGGTAAAAAAAGTAATGTTTTATTGGAATTATAGAGTGTATTTCACTCAAGCTGACATGCAGAAGACCATTTAAGTAGATTTAAACTTTTTAGAAGATGTCTTTTTGACTCCCCGTTTTTCCAGAATTTCTGCTGTTTAGCACAAATATTCAACACAATTTATTTCATTTTATTCAGCATGAAAAGCTTAAACATTTTAATATGGCATTAGAATATGGCATTTCCAATCAGCCTCAAATCAGAACTTTCAAAACAATGTATACCTCACTAATAGTGTGACGGGTGTCGCTACTGGAGCAGGACATGCTTACCCTTCCGGAGCACCTGATGTCACTCCCGGTTTTCATGGGAGTTCACACTATGAGTGCCTTAGGTCTTTATGTTATCTTTTTATTTCCGTGCATTGTAGCTGTCTCACGTCCTTGTTTTGTCTTTGTTTTTATTTGTTACCGTTTTTGCCATGTCTTTGGACTTCGATTTTTGTAGTCATCGCTTCCCTTGTTCCTTCGGTATTCTACTGCCGTTGTTTTATAAAGGTCCAATAACATGTCATTTCAAACACCAAAATACACAGAGACTCCCATATATCACAAATAAGATCATGTGCGTGTTTATGGGCAGTTAAACAACAATTCAACTTTGAATATTGTAAAATTCCGAAATGCTGAAATTCCCATTTTTCACGAAAATCGCCCAAAATATACAATTTTATCCATATTTTGGCGTTAAAATTGCATATTGCGATATATAAAATGCATTCTTTTAAAAGAAAGTAAAACATTAGTATGTTTTGTTCATATATATGTACAGCAGGCGTATTCTGTGGATCTTTAAGCATCATTTTCTTGGGGTAGGGGTACAATTTTCAGTATTTAGAGTCACATCGAACACTCCTTGTTCTTCTTGTTTTAAGATAATTTATATATCGGTTAGAACAATGAAATTGCATATCTACAGATAAATCCTCCAGAATTGCCACAATTTACTATTTAAAAGTGAATTATGGACAAATCTGAAATGATGAAAATTCCCATTTTTTATCAATTTTGTACAAAATATTGAGTTTAAGCTGACAAGTGGGGCTTAAAATGGCAAATCATGATATAATTTATGCAATGCAGATTTTGCATGTTTTGGTTATTTTATCCGAATATAGACAACAAAATTGACTATTATAGGGAACATTTGGTGGGGTAGGGGTAAGATTTTCGGTATTTAAAGTCACATTAAACACTCCTTGTTTTTCTAAACAATGTATTAAGACAACTTATGTATCGCTTAAAACAATCAAAATGTCATATATTACGATTTACCAAAGAACTTATGACAAATCTGAAACGCTGAAAATTCCCGTTTTTCATTAATTTTGTACAAAATATTAAGTTTAAGCTGTCAAGTGGGACTAAAATGACAAATCTTGATAGAAATTATGCAACATTGTTATATTCAATACAGTTTTGTGTGTTTTTGGTTATTTTTGGTATTTAGAGTCACATTAAACACTCCTTGTTTTTCTAACTACTTATGTATCGCTTAGAACAATTAAATTGCATATCTGCAGATGAATCCTCCAGATTTGACGATATACCAATGAACTTTGGACAATTCTGAAATGTTAAAATATCCCATTTTTCATTAGTTTGAGCCAGATATTGAGTTTAAGTCAACAAATGGCTGTTAAAATACCAAATCATGATGTAATTTATGCAACATTGTCATATATAACGCACATTATGCGTGTTCTGATTATTTTTATGCGAACATAGACAAAAAATTGAAAATTTTAGGGAAAAATTTGTTGGGGTAGGGGTAAGATTTTCTGTATTCAGAGTCAAATTAAACCCACTTGATATTCTAAACACTGTAATGTATCGCTTAGAACAATTAATTGGCATATATGCAGATATATCATCCAGATTTGCCATACAAAAGGGTGCAGACGCAACGTTCCAAAAAGTGCATTTAAAGTGAACTTGAAGTTCACTTTTCAAGTGCACTTCGCGTTCTCTTAGCTGTCGCGAATTTCAATCTTTTGGAATAGGTAGCTATTCCATGACAGGTATTATCGCTCATTAGTGAACTTCAAGTGCACTTGAAAGCTGTCGCGAGGATCACTACTTATGACGAGGTTATCTTATCTTATATATATATATAGTTACATTGAATTTTAAGCGATAGCCGAGGGAATAAAAATATATTTTGGATAAGCAAATGCTAAAAAAACACCAATGCAGTTATATATAAAATATTGTTAAACATAAAACATGTCAGATAATATTTTCCCGCTACAAAAATGACTATAGACGTGTACGGCACGTCTTTTTACTCAAATAGACGTGTATACTAAATCTTTACAAATTACCAAAATAATTCATTTTTCAAAAGAAAAATATACTTATTATATCCTTCGAAGAAGTTTTAGATGTTGTTATATAGCTTTTGGTAAATCTTTATATAAATATGTTTGAGAAAGTTAGGTTTTCATAATGCGGTTTATACTAAATCTTTACAAATAACCAAAATAATTCATTTTTTAAAATATTTTACTTTATCACATCTTTTCAAAGACGTTTTATATAAGGTAATTTTGGGAAAAATACATGCGACAATTGAAATAAGCACCAACATATAATATCACCCACTTCTGAGATCATTTTTGACAAGAGATGTATAAATTTGGCATCGCGAGAAAGGCAAAAAGCTGAAATGCAAAATATTTCCATCTTACAAGGTAAATTTTGTGTCATGACAACTGAAATAAGCACCGACATATAATATCTCCCACTTCTGAGGTAATTTTGGACAAGAGATGTATAAATTTTGTATCGTGAGAAAGGAAAAAAACTGAAATGCAAAATATTTCAATCTTATAAGGTAATTTTGGGAAAAATACATATTAATGTTGTGTTGCAACAATTGAAATCAGCACCGACATATAATATCTCCAATTTTTTAGTACATTTTTGACAACAGATGAATAAATTTGGTATCGCGAGAAAGGAAAAAAGCTGAAATGCAAAATATCTCAATCTTATAAGGTAATTTTGGGAAAAATACATATAAATGTTGTGTTGCGACAATTGAAATAAGCACCGACATATAATATCTCCCACTTCTGAGGTCATTTTTGACAAAAGATGTATAAATTTTGTATCGCTAGAAAGGAAAAAAGCTGAAATGCAAAATATGGTAATTTTGGGAAAAATACATATAAATTTTGTGTCGCGAAATTGAAATAAGCACTGACATATAATATCTCCAACTTTTGAGTACATTTTGGACAAAAAATGTATAAATTTGGTATTGCGAGAAAGGTAAAAAAAGCTGAAATGCAAAATATTTCAATCTTATAAGGTAATTTTGGGAAAAATACATATAAATGTTTTGGCACGACAATTGAAATAAGGACCACCATATAACATATCCAAATTTTGAGTACATTTTTTTACAAAAGATGTATAAATTTGGTATCGCTAGAGGGGAAAAAAGCTAAAATGCAAAATATTTCAATCTTTTAAGGTAATTTTCGAAAAAATACATACAAATGTTGTGTCGTGACAATTGAAATAAGCACTGACAAATAATATCTCCCACTTTTGAGGTCATTTTTGAAAATCGATGTATAAATTTGGTATCGCGAGAAAGAAAAAAAGCTGAAATGCAAAATATCTCAATCTTATAAGGTAATTTTGGGAAAATACATATAAATGTTGTGTCGCGACAATTTAAATAAGCACCGACATATAATATCTCCCACTTCTGAGGTCATTTTTGACAAAAGATGTATAAATTTGGTATTGCGAGAAAGGAAAAAAGCTGAAATGCAAAATATTTCAATCTTATAAGGTAATTTGGGGAAAAATACATATAAATGTTGTGTCGGGACAATTGAAATAAGCACCGACATATAATATCTCCCACTTCTAAAGCCATTTTTGACACAAGATGTCCCAAGTCAAACTGAACTGCTATTATTAGCTGTAATGTAGCAGTACTTTACCAGTTTAACCTGATTTTAGCAGTTTTATACCTGTTCCTAGCTGTCACTCCCATAGCAGTCTCAAGTAACTGCTTTATTTATATTGATTTTTAGCATTCACTTTAGCAGTCCACTAAAGACAGCTGTTTGTCTTTAGCTGTTCCTGCAAACTTTAGCATTCATTTTAGCAGTCCACTTAACATGTTTAAGACAGCTGTCTGTCTTTAGCTGTTATTTTAATACAGATCTTAATCAACCAGTTAATGGCTGTCCACTACTACAGACTATCATGAAGTCCTTAGCTGTTGACTATATACACATGATATATATATCTTATAATACAGATCAATTGCATGCCTTTGGTAGACATAGTAGAAGTTAAAATTTTACAGCTGTATGAGTTAAATCTTCATGATTGCAGGAAAAGTCTTATTTCCCTTCATTTATAACCCATTTGAAATACACGTTGCTGTTTTTAATTGTTCATAGTTGTTCATAATTCCTTTTTTCATTTTCTATCCCGTACGAAAATATAAGGCTGATTCCGCCTAGACCTTAGACTGATTCCAGGCGTAATCCGCCTTAATCTAGCTAGGCTGCCTTTAGACGTACATGGATTTTTTCTTAAATCTGTCTATGGTGTATTCCGCCTACCTTCATAGACTGACTTCAAAGTGTAAGGCGTACCTTAACCATATTTTTGGACATAGAAATAATTTTAGACGTACTTTTCTACATAGACTTATTTCTTAGGCAGATATTCAAAGATAGAATATTCTCTAAGGCTGATATTTGAACTTAAAAATTATTTCTAGACGGTTTTTGAAGATTTTTTTCTTAGGTTGATTTTCGAACTTAGAAATATTTTCGACAAACTTTTAAAATTTAAGATATGTTTTACACATGACAGTGTACAATAATTTCTATTAAATATTTTCACTGTAACTGATTCTTTCATTGGAAAAGGTTTTCCTTCATATTATCTATTATACTGTATGTTTTTACCATTTATTACTGCAGACTGTTATCCCTTACCCATCTCCCTTTTTGCATTTTTTTATTGATCACTCAAAGAATTCAAGGTAAATATAATAAATCCAATATAAGAAGAAAATACACAAATGTTGAAAATAAACCATCTGACAAAGGATCACTTGTTTCTTGGACAAACATGGTTGTCTTATAATTTACAGTGAGATTAACAATGGAAAACAGATGCATCTTTGATTACTACAAAATAAGACACCAGGTAACTGAACTGTAACTTTCTAGAAAAATAAAAACATATGTCACAGCAGCAAATCGTTTCAATTTAATGAGAAACATTATCCCAGCACAACCTCTCAACTATGTGTCTTTGTCAGAACTAAAAGTAATTTGAGGAGAATAAAGTGTCTGTGAAAACTAATCCTTTACCATTTGTCTAAAGTAAATGAGTGATTAATTGCATTGATATCTTGATTCACTGACATTGATTGTTTACAAGTACAGTTTTAACAGGAAATCCCATGGTTATTTATAACTCAATGTTACACCAAAATGTGTGGGAAGTCGATGATTATGGTTGGTCAATTAAGTGTAGTATCCAATCAGCATCAACATAACACTGCATTTCCCTCAGGCGCAAATTTTGAAAGATAATTATATGCTGGCAGCTCATAATAAAATGTAGTTTTGAGATGGATAATCAATTAAAATAGCCTTTTGATGCACACAACATCTTTTTTTTTTAAAAAGATCGATATTGTACTGAACACAACAAGGTAAGAAATAGGCATTATATATCTCTGAAAACACGGCTGCTGACTGAAATATTTTCAAATGTGACAAGAATTTTTATATTTGTTATCCTAAGCCCTGAGATTGATGATCAATTGCATCTGACCTATGTAGGCTTGGCCATGGAAACAATTATTATTTACTCCAAAAAGTAGTGATATTCTGAAACTAGTACCCCCAAATAATTTTTTCAAATCATCCCCCAAAAAAGTTGCTTAACTGAATGACCCTAAAAGATATCTATGACCCCCCCCCCCCCCCCTTGGCATCTTTTACAACTGAATAACACAGTTGACTAGATGACACCTAGGATATCATAAGATATTTTTGTCTCAATTTTTTTCACTTCCCTTGGCCTTTCCCTTTATTCTATGGAAACCAAACTTCTAAAACCAAAAAGCATATTGTTGGGGAAATCAATCATTGATCATGCACTGTCTAATAATCATTTTCATGGTTGACTGTTAAGTCTCGAGGGTATTCACCAACCCAGTAGACGTACTTCGCTGCTAGCCAGAAAACTGATTTTAATTGAAAACGTGCAATATCTAAATTGAAGAAAATTTTGTTAAAACCTAAGGAGTATCTCCCTCCTGCATAACTCTGTACTTAATCTAATTTAGGCTTTCCTTTTAAGATCCTTTTGAAGAGACACAGCACCAACTTGTTAGGCACATAGCCATGATGGATTGCCAGTACACTTGATTCAGAAAATTTTGTATGTGCAAAAACAGTTAACATGTATGCTGCCCTCGCCTGTCCCCAGACTCAGGCGAGGGCAGCTAGTTTCCAATTCAAGATGACAGAAAGCGTGCAATCGAGAAAAAGTAAAGGCTACAAATATTGAAAAACAACCATGAAACGAAAAATGATGTTTAAATGTTCAATTAATCTTCATATGTCGAAGAAAATTGTAAACAAACACAGACTATGTCCCCAAAATACATTCCATTTAAATGCACTACATGAACAGAACAGTATCTGTATGTGAAATGTTTTGACAATAATTATGTACTGTACATTGTATATCAAAGGGAAATCCATTAAAAATAAAATTTAATCAATATCTGAAGAAAAATAAAAATTCATGGTGCATGGAAATGACATGTACAAAGTATACTGGGCTGTACCACTGTCCCAGGTTAGGGGGGGGGGGGGTTGAGCGCTCACCAACCGGTTTAACCCCCACCATATACTTTATGTGCCTGTCCCGAGCTAGGAGCCTGTAGTCCAGTGGTAGTCCTGGTTCTTCATTGTTCATTGTTATTCGTTTTTTAGTCTTTATTAGATTAGGCCGATTGTTGTTTATGTGAATTATTTCACAATTATTTTTGTGGCATAATACATATGTAGCCTATGTATCATGCATGAGATGGACTGATTCATTTGATTAAGTGTGGCTGAAATCTCTAGATTTTCCGGGGGTTTCGCCCCCTGGTCCCCCACCGGTGCTGCACCCCTGTACCCTGCTTGAGGGCTTTTTGCTGCCCCCAAACCCTTCGCCCAGGTTTTCAGATTTTTACAAAGAAAAACACTTTCATCCCTGATAAATTTTAAAAGATGTACATTTGAACATGTAAATGAATAATTTCCTGAGTACATGAGTAGGTTAGATTTTATTTTCTTTCATAGTCAGTCCCCTAGCTATTATAAAAGTTTCAAGAAAAAAACAATCAGATGTTACAGATTTCATATACATTGTCATGTGGATATAAATTGTAGCAAGGATTTATAGTGCAATAAATTCTCCAGAAATATACAAATGTAGTTTGCACAGATACATACTTTTCTTCTTGCAGTTTTTATGCCCCCGCCAATAGGCGTCGGAGGCATTAAGTTTTACCAGACTTAATTAATTGATCAAATTGATAATCGACCACTTATCAATAAAAAATCGAACGGTAATCGATTGATTAGTTCGACTAATTGAACATTTATCGATCAAACTCTCTGAGGAGTTTGATCGATGATTTTGTTTCGTTTTTAGATTTACTTTTGGAGTTTGACGACAGTGACAACCTCAGCACACGAATTTATGACAAAAGAGACGATTTCAATTTTGATATTGTAAACTTTCCACACCTCGACAGTAATATTCCGTCTTCCCCATCGTATTGAGTATATATTTCTCAATTAATCCATTACGCTAGAGCATGTAGTCACTATCAAGATTTTTTGAAACGACACAGATGTCTAATTCGTAAACTTTTAAATCAGGGCTTCGAGAAATGCAGATTAATAGGTTTTCTGAAGAAATTTATTGAACGATATCCAGATTTAATTGATAAATATTCAATTCCTATTTCCAATTTTATTGAAGACGGTTTTGTTTAAGTTTTTGGCTTCTTCCTTGATGTTTCTCTCTTTTTGCAACTGTCGTGTGATCTGTGCACCGTGCGACAAAAATATTTTACCCGTATGAGACTAGGCTTGTACATCGAACGACAAAAACATTTATCTATTAGAGAAAAATTCTAGGTTTTGACAGGATCCGAGGCACACCACTAATTCGGCCTCCCATTGACTCGTATTTTAAATTCCGGGATTTCAAAAAGTCCAATAACATAGAAATGAATTTTCCCATGTGCGGGAACTTGTTTTCCGTTATCAGATCACCAACACGATAAAATAAATACATTTAAACCATATGTTGTATGTCAAATAAGAAAATAAAATTGAATTGAAACGTTCCGGTTAATTTTGTACATAGTCGCAACAGAGAATTTTCGGTATTTGGTCGTATTTCATTCGATCCGTTCTAGCTTGTTATGCAACTTAATCATGTTTTTCAACTGTTCTTTGCTCTCCGTCATTCACCTAGAAATATGTTATGATCTTGCTAATCATTATATGTATCAATTGGCTGGAGTCACTACAAATGAAAAGGCACTATTTTTTATAGTACTATTTTCGAGGTCTGTCAAACATTGGCGTATTGAAAGAGTGTAGTGCGCCCTGACAATATTATGGCTTTGACATTTAACACAATCTGGGCACACAGAAGCTATAGTTAGTCGTCATATAAGCGGGAGGTTGATGCATCAATAAACCTGGTTTAACCCACCATTTTATTTATAAAATGCCCGTTCCAAGTCAGGAATATGACGGCTTGCCAAAAATGTTCTGTGTCGGATTGTGTTCCCCTGATTCAGTCGAATGTTATACGGATTTTCCTTACTGGTCTCTTCCTTTGATCGATTCTGACTTTTGTTGTCACTTTTATTTGATTAGAAAATTGTAATCAATTTCTGATTGATTAATGATCACTTGTGCAATAACACTGCATTTACAGCAGCCATCTCAATTGCTTTATTAGATTTTGACCAACCAATCTACATAACTGTTACTAATGGTACTGAACACTGTCTCAAGTTAAAGGAAAATTTCAGTGATCACTTATCGATAACAAATTTCTAATCAAAATCATCCGTCAAACGCCTCAGAGAGTTTGATTGATAAATATTCGATAAGTGAAACTAATAAATAGATAACCGTTCGATTTTTATGGATATGTGATCGATTATCAGTTTGATCGATTAGTTAAGTCTGGAGTTTTACCGATGTACGTACGTCCCGAAATAATTTCCGTCACATATTTCTCAGCATCCACCTATAGGAATGATTTGAAATTTGGTATGCAGCTTCAGCACTATGAGTTGTATCGTGTATGCAAATTTCATTGATGTCGGATTTCAACTTCCTGTCCGGCGGGGGCATCTGTCCTATGGACACATTCTCTTCTAAGTTTTTTAAATGAGTTACTGTACATTTTAACATGTAAATACAGCTGCCCATAAATGATTAGTTATTAGCAGAATAAAATTTCAATATTGATATATACATTTTGAACACTCTTGAAAATCGATGTATAAATTTGGTATCGCGAGAAAGGAAAAAAGCTGAAATGCAAAATATTTCAATCTCATAATTTTGGGAAAAATACATATAAATGTTGTGTCACGACAATTTAAATAAGGACCACCATATAACATATCCCAATTTTGAGTACATTTTTGACAAAAGATGTATAAATTTGGTATCGCTAGAGGGGAAAAAAGCTAAAATGCAAAATATTTCAATCTTTTGAAATGAGACATAAGTTGTCGAAATGCGCATATGCAGAGAGTAAACTCACAGTGACTTCGGTATTTAGTTATTTGTTACCACTGGGTCGATGCCACTGCTGGTGGACTGTTAGTCCCCGAGGGTATTCACCAGCCCAGTAGTCAGTACTTCGGTGCTGACCCGAAAGCCGATTATTTTTTTGAAACCTTCCAATATCTAAAATTTTGTAAATTTTATTGAAAACTAAGGAGTATCTCCCTCATGCACAGCTCTGTCCTTAGCTGATTTTGGCTTGAAATTTAGATCACTTTGGTTATTTGTTCTCTATCAGTTTTTAAACATCTTTGAGTTTATGGTCTTCCAAACGTTTAGATTTTATCTGCACTGATGAGATATAAGTTGTCGAAATGCGCATATGCAGAAAGTAAATTCACAGTGACTTCGGTATTTAGTTATTTAAGGCAATTTTGGGAAAAATACATACATATGTTGTGTCGCGACAATTGAAATAAGCACTGACAAATAATATCTCCCACTTTTGAGGTCATTTTTGAAAATCGATTTATAAATTTGGTATCGCGAGAAAGGAAAAAAGCTGAAATGCAAAATATTTCAATCTCATAATTTTTGGAAAAATACATATAAATGTTGTGTCACGACAATTTAGATAAGGACCACCATATAACATATCCCAATTTTGAGTACATTTTTGACAAAAGATGTATAAATTTGGTATCGCTAGAGGGGAAAAAAGCTAAAATGCAAAATATTTCAATCTTTTAAGGCAATTTTGGGAAAAATACATACATATGTTGTGTCGCGACAATTGAAATTAGCACTGACAAATAATATCTCCCACTTTTGAGGTCATTTTTGACAAAAGATGTATAAATTTGGTATCGTGAGAAAGGAAAAAAGCTGAAATGCAAAATATTTCAATCTTATAAGGTAATTTTGGGAAAAAGACATATAAATGTTGTACAGCGACAATTGAAATAAGCACCGACATATAATATCTCCCACTTCTGAGGTCATTTTTGACAAAAAATGTATAGATTTGGTATTGCAAGGAAGGAAAAAAGCTGAAATGCAAAATATTTCAATCTTATAAGGTAATTTTGGGAAAAATACATATAAATGTTGTGTCGCGACAATTGAAATGAGCACCAACATATAATTTCTCCCACTTCTGAGGTTATTTTTGACAAAAGATGTATAGATTTTGTATCGCGAGAAAGGAAAAAAGCTGAAATCAAAATATCTCAATCTTATAATGTAATTTTGGGAAAAATACATATAAATGTTCGCGACAATTTAAATAAGCACCGACATATAATATCTCCCACTTCTGAGGTCATTTTTGACAAAAGATTTATAAATTTGGTATTGCGAGAAAGGAAAAAAGCTGAAATGCAAAATATCTCAATCTTATAAGGTAATTTGGGGAAAAATAGATATAAATGTTGTGTCAGGACAATTGAAATAAGCACCGACATATAATAACTCCCACTTCTAAAGTCATTTTTGACACAAGATCCTATAAATTTGGTGTCACGAATAAGGAAAAAAGCTGAAATTCAAAATATCTTAATATTATAAGGTAATTTTGGGAAAAATACATATAAATGTTGTGTCGCAACAATTGAAATAAGCACTGACATATAACATCTCCCACTTCTGAGGTAATTTTTGACAAAAGATGTATAACCTGTACGAAAAAGTTCGCCCTGACTTAAGGCGTATTCTACTAACCAGATTCCCCCTAAGTAGCCTGATTCCGTCTAAGCTTAGTACATAAGAATTATATGAGAGCCATAGGCGGAATTAGCCTGGTATATGGCTCGAAATAGGCGGATTCCGCCTATAGTAGGCATAGTAGGCGGATTCAGCCAGTAAAAATTAGGCATAATCTGCCTAGTTAAACTAGGCTGAATCCGCCTATGCTTATTTAAATATTTCGAGCCATATACCAGGCTGAATCTGCCTAGTGGAATCCGCCTAGTAAACAGAATCAGGGTACTTTACTGTTCTTAAATCTAGGCGGACTCCGCTTAAGATTTCAATAGGTTGATTCTGTCTAAGCATGCAACATCCAATTTGGCACTGTTTACTCCAGACCTATATTGGATCTAAAATTCATAATTCCAATAAACACCAATTATTTAGTCCGACGGCAACAAAACAATCTCCAATGTGGCTATTCACTGATAAAATTCTTTTGCCCCACCAATGGTTTTTCGCATGTGGCAATCGCTTACCAATAACACGTACAGGTTCACATACAGAATCTGATACTGGATTATTTTTATATCTGTTCTAATTGATATATTTGTATAGCACCCGGGGTATAGCATCCAAATTTTTCACAATTTTAAAATACTCAGGGGAAATTCAGATTTAAGTAAATTGGTAGAAAAATATGAATATCTCAAGGTTTATACATTGTAGGCATTTTACAGATCCCAAATCGGACTAGTACGTACATTTTGTAAATAGTTATATTTGAAAAATTAAATTCTGTCCCATTCACTATACAATGCAATTTATCGTTGAAATACAATGTTGCCACCCAAGAAACAACAAAATATCGAAAATATCGTGAATTTAGTTTCTGCATATGCGCATTTTGACAATTAACATGTATTGACCAACTTGTTTTGCACCTACAGCGGAGGGCCTCCAAAAAAATTAACTGGCTATCATTCAAAATGGCTACAGAAGTACCAGCTGTCGCTGTACTTGCGTTTATCATAGTGAAAACTGTGGTGCCAAGGAAGATTAGATAATATAAACAGCAGTAATGTGTTCCAGTGATACCAGTGTTTGTTTTTAAGCGGTTAAAATCCATAAAATACTCCATGTCATTGATAATATCAAGGTGCATTGCTCCACCAAGATTAGTACCTTCTGGTTACTTACACCTTTCGCCGGAGGCAAGCGCCCCTGCAAATTTTGGATTAACAATAATATTTTAAATTTCAGTATCTTCGATGTATGAAGATAAATTGAACATTTAAACATCGTTTTTCACTTTATGGTCGTTTTTTAATATTTGTACCCAAGTAAAAAATCTGCTTAATAAATCGCAGAAATAAATCGAGAACAAATCTGTAATTTGTTCACGATTTGAATGCGATGTAAATTTGCATGCAAATGAGCTAACAAATCGCATTTAATAAATCGTAATCAAATCGCATTAAATAAATCGCAAGCAAATCGCTTTAATTAATCGCAAGCAAATTGTTTTCAAATTGTTAACAAATCGAAATAATTAATCGCAACCAAATCGAAATCCATTTCAATTAATTGTAACCAAATCGCAAACAATAAGTTACACACAGAGATAGAAAAGTATGTGTATTATGTACACAACATGTATTTTCAAGCAGAATTTCTGCATAATATGCATGGGTAAAAGCCTTTACCATTGAATCATCAATGTTATTTGGCAAAGTAGGAAAACAGAGGAAAAGTGGTCAATTCATTTTATGTTAGAACTGACACTTTGTATTACACAATTGTGTACACATGAAATAAAATTCAATCAAGGATCAACTATAGCACTAGTAATTATTAAATGAAATCTTCATCTTTACCTACAATGTTGCTACCTAGTATTTAATCTACCCATGCATAAATAAGCTTATTTTAATTACCCCAAAACATAATATAATTGAGTTCAAAAGAATTACATACATTTATCAAAATTTTGAACTATATATGTAGATACAAAATAAAAATCAAATATTTCACATTAAAAACTAAATATTGTATATCGATTACTCACAATATGCATATTTCCACACCTTACATTGTCTAGTTTAATTTTCCAATTGTCAGTGCATTTTTATAAAGTATTATCACTGTTCAAAACATGCAAACACAAATTTCTGGCTCCACTTTTAAATCCTTGTGTAAGAAGTATGCCAGTGAGCATGCCCAAATACTTCAACATTTTTAACAAATTGTAATGAAATCAAAAATGAAGAATATTGTAAACATAGATACCAACAAAGTTAAATAAATTGTTAACAAATAGAAGAAAGGTCTTAATAAATCGCAAGCAAATCAGTTTTTAGAAATGAATTGTAATCAAATCGAACAACCATATTTAGCGTACTTCGATTTCTTTTCGATTTATTAAATGAATTGTAAAGAAATCGTGTCACTAAATTACATACATACAATTTGAATGCAATTTGTTTGCGATTTGTTAACGATTTATTTCTAAAAGTTTTTACTTGGGTAACCTTTTTTTTCTCACTTGCACTCTTTCTGCCATCTTGAATTGAAAACTAGCCACCCTCGCCTGAGTCTGGAGACAGGTGAGGGCGGCATAAGCCGTTTCTGTGCACACATACAAAATTTTCTGAATCAAGTGTATATACTGGCGATCCACCACGGCTGTACACCTATACGTGCCTATTCAGATGGTCCTATGTCTCTTCAGTAGGATCTTAAAAGGAAAGCCTAAATAAGATTAAGGACAGAGTTATGCAGGAGGGAGATACTCCTTAGGTTTTTACAAAATTTTCTTTTTTTTTTAATTTAGATATTGCACGTTTTCGAATAAAATCGGTTTTCTGGCTAGCAGCGAAGTAATGGCTACTGGGTTGGTGAATAACCGCGGAGACCAAAACTCATGCAACCATGAACTGATTTTTAGACAGTGCATGATCATGATTGATTTCCCCAACAAACCTATATGTTTTTGGTTTTAGAAATTTGGTTTCCATAGAATAAGTTGAAAGGCAAAGGGATGCGAAAAAAAAATTAAGATAAAAATATCTTTTGATATCCTAGGTCTCATCTACAATGGACAAATTAGGTTGAGTGAATAAATATAAGAAAAAGAACTGCGTCAAGGTAATTTCTGTTTCAGTTTACATGTAAGATGACACAGGTATATTTGGGGGGGGTGTTCATATATATTTTTTAGGGTCTTTTAGTTAAGCAACTTTTTGGGGGGGGGGTGATTTGAAAAGAACTATTTGGGGCAAGTTTTAGAACATCACTATTTTTGGAGTTAATAATATACTCGAAGCAACGGTTTTCGTGGACTTAAGCGTCGATTATGACGTCATAATTTCCATCGAAAAACAATGTAATCTACGAAAACTAATGTCCCACGATAACCCATGATCGGACGGTAATTGTTTCCATGGACAAGCCTATACAAAGATACACTATTTAATACGAGAGAACCTCCCAGACTATCAGGCTGTTTACGTCATGTGAAATAATACCTGGTATATTCAAACTCAAATAACTTTATTGGACATAGCACAGTGATACAACATGTGATTCGTGATCCAAGTACATTAATAAGCAACAACATACAAGAAAGATATACAAGAATAATACAGCAATATAGAGATAAAAATAGAAAAAAAAGAAAAGAAAAGAGTATTTTACGAAAGGATATGGAGTAAATGCACATGAGACCATAACACATATGTTAACTCCAACTGTAATTTTAATGAGCTCTATGGCCATTTCGGAAATCTATTCCTCATCAGCAGCACTAGAACCCAAACAAAGGAAATCCATAATTAAAAAAAAATGTTTAAGATGCATAAACCCAAACGAAATCCGAATAATCAGTAATATCAAATATAGCTAAGGACAAAACTACGATGGAGGGAGTTAATCCTTCGGTTTTAGAATTTTACATAAATTTAGATAATAGTAATTGAAAAAAGTGTACACATGAGATATCATCTCATGTACAAGTACACCATATCTAAGAAAAATAAAGAGCATACATCTCTAGAATATACTAGATATACATTTTAGATATATACTAGATATATATATATATCTTGACTATACTAGATATACATTTTCCATGTATATCTAGTATATTCAACATCTGAGGAAGGAGACTTAAATATTTTTGAACTCTACGTCACGTCTAGTGAACATTTCATTTAGTAATGTGCAAATACCTTTGGTTTCTTGTAAATTTTGTGGGTTAATTCTTCATCAGATATACTGTTATCATTATTTAAAACATTAGCATATCTTTCCCTAATTTCCTTGAAACATTTGTAATGCTAAACAAAATGTATTTCAGTTTCCACAAGGTTTTTACAGTATTTGCAGAATCTTTTGTCAGCAGGAACGGTGCAATTGGTCATCAATCTCAGGGCTTGGGATAATAAACATAAAAAGTCTTGTCACATTTGAAAATATTTCGGTCAGCAGCTATATGGTTTCAGAGATGTAAAAACACTGTCGGGTATATAGGCCTATTTCTTACCTTGTTGTGTTCAGTACCATATCGATCTTTTTTTTAAAAAAAAAAAGATTTTGTGTGCATCAAAAAGGCTATTTTAATTGATACTACAATTTTATTATGAGCTGCCAGCATCTAGCATCTTTCAAAATTTGCGCCTGAATAATTGCAGTGTAATGTTGATGCTGATTGGATACTACACTGTAATTGACCAATCATAATCATCGACTTCTCAGACATTTGGGTGTAACATTGAGTTATAAATAACCATGGGATTTTCCTGTTAAAACTGTTTTTGATCACTCATTTACTTTAGACAAATGGTAAAGGATTAGTTTTTACAGACCCCTTATTCTCCTCAAATTATTTTTAGTTCTGACAAAGACACATATTTGAGAGGTTGTGCTGTGACATATGTTTTTATTCTTCTAGAAAGTTACAGTTCAGTTACACTGGTGTCTTGTTTTGTAGTTATCAAAGATGCAGTTGTTTTTCAATGTCAATCTCACTGTGTAAATTATAAGAAAACCACGTATGTCGAAGAAACAAGTAATCTTTTGTCTGATGGTTTATTTTCAACATTTGTGTATTTTGTTCTTATTTTGGATTTATTATATTTACTTTGAGTTCATTGAGTGATCAATCAAAAAAATGCAAAAAGGGGGATGGGTAAGGTATAACAGTCTGGAGTAGTGAAATGGTAAAAACATACAGTATAATAAATAATATGAAGGAAAACCTTTTACAATGAAAGAATCAGTTACAGTGAGAATATTTAATAGAACACTGTCATGTGTAAAACAAATCTTAAATTCTAAAAGTTTGTCGAAAATATTTCTAAGTTCGAAAATCAACCTAAAAAAATCTATCTTCAAAAACCGACTTAAAAACAATTCTATGTCAAAAAGTACGTCTAGAAATAATTTCTTAGTTCAAATATCAGCCTTAGAGAATATTCTTTCTTTGAAAATCTGCCTAAGAAATAAGTCTATGTAGAAAAGTACGTCTAAAATTATTTCTGTCCTAAAATATGGTTAAAGGTACGCCTTACACTTTAAAGTCAGTCTATGAAGGTAGGCGGAACCCGCCTTACACCATAGACGGATTTAAGAAAAAATCCATGTACGTCTAAAGGCAGCCTAGATTAAGGCGGATTACGTCTGGAATCAGTCTAAGGTCTAGGCGGAATCAGCCTTATATTTTCGTAGGGGAAATTTGGTATCGCGAGAAAGGAAAAAAGCTGAAATACAAATATGGTAATTTTGGAAAAAATACATATAAATTTTGTGTCACGAAATTGAAATAAGCACCGACATATAATATCTCCAACTTTTGAGTACATTTTTGACGAAAGATGTATAAATTTGGTATTGCGAGAAAGGAAAAAAGCTGAAATGCAAAATATTTCAATCTTATAAGGTAATTTTGGGCAAAATACATATAAATGTTGTGTCACGACAATATAATTAAGGACCACCATATAACATCTACCAATTTTGAGTACATTTTTTACAAAAGATGTATAAATTTGGTATCGCTAGAGGGGAAAAAGCTAAAATGCAAAATATTTCAATTTTATAAGGTAATTTTGGGAAAAATACATATAAATGTTGTGTCACAACAATTGAAATAAGCACTGACAAATAGTATCTCCCACTTTTGAGGTCATTTTTGAAAATCGATGTATAAATTTGGCTTTGCGTGAAAGTTTTTTTGAAATTACTAATGAATTTAATGTCGCAAGCATGAACATAGGCCTCGATAAAATACCCTTTTTTGAAAGATTTATGAAGAATATAATGTGACGTAAGCATGGAATGTATAAATAAAAAAAAAGAACGCTATAATTTATAATGGCAAATTGTTTTAATTTATTATTAAAAATAATTTAAAAAGAGAATTAAGTCATCGAATTTTTATACTTTTTGCTTAAAGTTAATTTCGTCATATTAAAGGACACCGGACACTAAATCACACAACATCGTATTTTGATTGATTTTGTATCTATATAACTAAATCAATGTGTGAAACATCTCCTCAGTATGTAATTAGCTGAGAACAGTGTGTGTAAACACTGATAAATCTGTTGACCGCGATATGCATATTTTTAGATCGATTACGAGGCTCCAGTGTTGTGACGTCACTTGTGAGGATCAACTGATGTAAACACAGTGAAGGCAGTGATGTTTCTTTATAAAAAGTCGTATTTTATATTTGATTATTATAATTTGTATTGGCACATTATTAAGGAGGTTATGCAGGGTATTTATATTTGCAATTTGAATGAAATAAAATAAACAAAAAATTAATTAAAGGCCAATTGAAATTATCTGTATCGTGACATGAAGGGATGTAAATTGTTTATAACTTTTAACATGCATACATATTGTTTGAGTACTCTTGTAGTCAAAATATTTCAACATTTTGAATATCAAATCCAAATTGTGTTGTTTTTTGTTATATATGCCCTTGGTTGCAACACGAGGTCTCAAACTGACAGAAAGTTGTATTGGTTTGTTTCTGAAAGCTAAGTGGAGTTTACTGTAAACCTTTCAAAGTATTGGTCATTTAAAAAAATAATCAGATAATCCTGTTGTGTTGGATGACAAACTGGTCGCCAAAAAATAATTATTGTGATTATAAAATAAAATTCCGGTGCATTTCATTTGCGCACTTTTGCATATCATTTGCGCACAATTTTTATTTCATTTGCGCACTTTTGGTATTTCATTTGCGCACTTTTTTTTATTTCATTTGCGCACATTTTATTTTTTTCATTTGCGCACATTTCTTTACCAGGATATATCATACAGCTTAACAAAAACAATTTAATATTCATACAGATATTAAATTGTTTTTTTCTTAAGCTACACCAAGTGTTTTTACAAAATCATTTCTCTCTATATCTCCACTCCTGAAATTTTAATTTTCAGATTTATTCATCATAAAGTCGAGCTTTTTTCTCTGTTCGCGTCGAGGTATTGCCTTTGTTTCGATTCCCCGGTTCTTGATGTTAATGGTCGTCTGAAGTTACGAAATTACGTCTAAAAACAAAGATGGATGGATGTGCTGTATAAAACTGTTCATTATAATGCCTGTGAAAAGCCTCTGGTCCATTGGTTGTTGACATGACTCAAGTGAAGGGGAATTTTCCCATAAGGATGGTGGAAATAAAGCCTCTGGTTTATGTACGACACAACAATATAGTCTGCGAAGTCTTTACACCGTTTTGGATATGTTTAAAAAAAACAAAAAAAAAATAAAATGCGCAAATGAAAGAAAATTTGTGCGCAAATGAAATATTAAAAAGTGCGCAAATGATATCCTACCTAATCACAAGAAGTGCGCAAATGAAATGCAGCCTAAAATTCAGACTTGTGTATATCTGTTTTATAGGATTGTCTGTCAATTTGTATACTTTATACTCAGTCGGCGGATGTACGAAAACGTAGTTAGAAACGTATATTTCGTTGCACGAGACCAATACCGATTCGAAGTTATATACAAATTCCAGCAACATATGCATTGAAAAGCTGTACTATTTCTGATTTTCGTGTTATGCGAACGACTTTGTAATTTGAACTTTTTTTTATTAATTCCCTCTTTTTTGTTTTGTAGCAAGTAATTTTATTTTTCAAAATTCAAAATTAATTTATTTAATAGATGCCACCGTACTTTCAGACTTGCTGACAAAAATACGATTTGGATGCGTTGCATAGAAAGTACTCTGGTACCGTTGTCTTAACTCATTTTATTATCACGATGTACAAAAAAGGATTGAACATAAAACAACTTATGTTAAGTTCTCCCCAATCACAAAAAGTAAGAATAAATATGCAAATACAAGACAAAAAAATATACAGAAAAAAATGTGTAAAAGGATAACAGGTTTTGCCTGTGAATCCTTGCTACTTCTACCAAAGACATGTCTGTACTGCTGTTCCCATCAAATTATTTTCCTATGTCTCCGGAAAGATGTATTCTTATGTCTTTTTCAGAATATCCTAAAGAGGCCTTTCCTGTGTTTTACATATTTCGCACGTTTATAAGCAAAAAAATAGATAGGCAAATTTGATATATTATATTTATCAATAATTCTAAAGATTTGCGAAAATGGTTAAAAATTAACATTTCAAAAAATATTGAATATTTTTTTCGCCGGGATTGCCACCACTGTACATAACATATAGAACCCCTAACTAAATTAACACGATAAGTCAACATTCAATTTACTGCGATTGTTTCTCATATTATGAATTATACTATTTTTTTGTTGCCCATGAATAAAATATTATGTTTTTTTTTAATTCATTTTTCAGGATTTTAAAAACATTAGGGGAATTCAGGTTCATTATATTCCTTGATAATTGAAGAAAGAACGATATTCTGAAAATAAAGAATGATATTCTGTATTTACAATCAGTCTTTCTTTTCATTTCTGTGAGTAAACAATCCGTTGTGTAATAATTTGCTGTTACCCCGCGATCGAGTCTCCTGACATTTTGGGGCGTGAGGTTGAACGTTTTTCACTCAAGGAAATAGGGATGAAATGCCATCGGGATACGGATATTTCAGTTTTGTATGCACGTGAAATCAGAATTTTGACATTGAAATTTAACGGGATTGTGAGAAATTGCTTTTTTTTGTTTTTTTGGATGGACAAAAAACAAACATTATAAAATACTTGATCATATGTGGATAAAAATTGAACAAACAAATGACAAATTTGATGTATTAATTTACATCTTGTTTACATACAGTATATCTTTAGATTATACACTTTGAAGTTGAAAATTATATTTAAAAAAATGTTTTCTGGGATTTGCATTTTTTATAACATATGTGCAGAATTACAGGATTGATAATTTTACCAACGGAAAATCTGCATGAGACCTCCACCCCCTTTCGCAAGAACTATAATGTATTGGAATTGGCGTAATTTTCATGGGATTTAATAAATAAATAATGTTTCTGTCCTTATCTCACTGGTATAGTGAGAAAATATGCTTAAATCATCTTGGGTAGTACTTTAAAGTCGATTTGTTTACAAATAGAATGTTAGTGGTTGTGTGGATAATCCTCACATGTGACGTCACACGCCTTATCTAATTAATTGTCGGATGTTTCCGGTAATCGTCGGAAATTACACAAATATGTGGCGATACACATGTCCATACACTCTTGTGGAAGGGAAATAAACGCTGTCACCGTTCTATTTTGTGTTAGTCTAACTTTATATAATGAAAAATGATAACTTTAATTTTGATGTCAGGTGTCCTTTAATATCACGTGTTTTGAACTGATCAATCGCTAAGAGCAATCAAAAGCTGCCTCGAAGTTCACTTCAAGTGCACTTTGCGATCACTCCCGCGATCGTATCTTCTTTTCAAGTGCACTTGAAAGTGGTCACAAGTTCACTCTAGGCTGTCATGGAATCACTTTCAAGTGCACACGAAGTGCACGCGAGGAACGCTTTTTGAGTGCACTTGGATGAAATGTTCAGCACCCAACTGTATACATGTATAACTGATTAGTGAACTTTGGCCAAATCTGAAATGTTGAAAATTCTCATTTTTCATCCATGTCTTGCACAATATTGAGTTTTAGTCAACAAATGGCTATTAAATTACCAAATCGTTATGTAGTTCATGCAACTTTGTCATATTCAACACACCTATTTGCGTGTTTGAGTTAATTTTTTGCATACATAGACATAAAATTGACAGTTTTAAGGTAAATTTGTTAGGGTAGGGGTAAGATTTTCGGTATTAAGAGCCACATCAAACACTTCTTGTTTTTCTTAGCAATTTTTAAAACAACTATTGTATCGCTTAGAACAATTAATTGGCATATCTGCATATATATCCTCCAGATTCGGCATATATAACGATTTAACAGTGAACTTTGGACAAATCTGAAATGTTGAAAATTCCCATTTTTCATCAATTTCAGAAAAAATCTTGAGTTTAAGTTAACAAATGGCTGTTGAAATACGAAATCGTGATATAATTTATGCAACATTGTCATATACAACACATATTTAGCGAACATTGACAAAAAATTGACAATTTTGCAGTAAATTTGTTGGTGTAGTGGTAAGTTTTATTGATGTATGATGTTTATATTACATTAGAATGACCATTTATTGTTATGGTTGTAAAGTAAATACAATAAGCTTTCATTTGATACCTTCCTTCAATGATATTTGTTTACTAAAAAGAAGTATTAGGCAAAAAAAAAACTTAGTCAAAATCAAAAATATTCAAAGCTCCATTTATTTGGTCTATTTGAAAATAAAACTTTGGTCATTAAAAATGTTAACAGTATGTTTACATGTTTTATTTTCAAGAAAATAGATTGGAAAACTAAAAACAATTTTCAGAATTGGGAATCGAGATGCACTTCGGGTTCTTAAGAACATCAAACTTGCGCAATTTCAGTGAAAATATCTAAATTTTCGTCAATAATTCATGGGGGTAGGGGTACGTTTAATGGCGCTATGGAACGTATTAGGCATAGAGATTGTAAAAATTTCGGCTCTTTGTAAAGCTCATACAATAAGCAATCATTTGATACATCGTCTTTATTACTGGGAAACATATTGTCAACACTTTGAAGCAACTGAAAGAAAAACTTGAACGAAAAACGAAATTTTTCAAAATTTCTACAGGTGGGTCTAAAAATGGGCCCTGTTCTAACAGTGCGTGCAGATTATGCCCATGTTAACATGTTTTATTTTGAAGAGGGGATGAAAGCAGACTTGAAAAAATGGGTTGGGTTGGGAAGTGGGGGGGTGCACGGGGGTTATTCCAGCCCATGGACTATAATCGGACGCCAGACAGTCATCATGTACTCTTAGTCTGTTCTCAATTTAACCTATTTCTCAAATTGTATTGAAACTGCTGTCACAAATATGTTTGTTTTAAAATTTACCTAATTTCATACATTTGTTTGTGTTATCTAAGTTTGATTTAGCACTGAAATATATGACCTTACCAATTGCGCTACGGAGACCACATACTATGAATGACACATTTACATTATATATGCCCTATTAGTGTATGATGAAAAATTATTTTTAAAAATGCAGTGTATCCTTCAGTATTTGAACATACAACTGTCAGCAGAATTTCACTTACTCTTTGAGCAATTGGAACATTGAATAATTATTGTTTATAAACAGTTTTATTTCTTCTTGTTATTCAGTGAAAAATAAAATTGCAAAAATTCTTGCCGCAAGTTGGGCTCGAATTCACATAACAAGAGTAGTGAAACATACGATTCCTTCAACCCCTATACCGAATATGCCACGTCCACTTGATAACATAGCACCTATTTTTAAATACTTGTATTTGTTGACGGCACTGATATAATAGTCGAATTTGAACACATATTAATATAAATTATTGTTAGTGTCGTATAAATCAGATGCAGTAAAGGTGCAACTACAGAACAATCATGTGACACCAATAACACGGACAGTTTTTCTGCAGTCGTAATCAGGTCGAGTCCTTGGTCTGACGGCCTAGGACCTTTACTTGATTACTCATACAGAAAAATATCGCTGTAACGGGTGTTACCGGACAGTTTTCATGTTACACTTTACTGTATCTAGAACATATATTAAATTTGAATACTTATGAAGGCAGGTATTTTTTAATATTATAGCCTACTAAGTTATAAATTTCATGCAAAACCTGCATGATTAACATGATTTCTATATCATCATCATCATTTTAAATTGCCTATCCATTTGCGCTTCTTATCACCGGTATAAGTAACATTAAAATTATATCTCTCTTTTTGTGACATTTCCATAATTTCGGTTGTTTTCAGAATTTGTACTTGATACAACTTATTCTGTTTTCGAGTTGGTCTCCTTATTGTTTCGTTCAATTTGTTAGATTAACATCATTTGACATTATCCTATATGTAACCACAATATAGTGAAAACATAATAATTACCTTTATTTGTGTTTGAATTCGTGTAATATTCTAGAACCTGTAAAATATAAAGTGACCACTGTAATAATATGTATGGAAATAATAGTAAAGATAAAGAGATATATTAAAGTTTCCAGTTCTAATCATTGCAAATGTAGTAAAGAAATGTTTTTTTAAACCTTCGCTTTGATATATAAAAAATGTATAACATTCCAATTTTCTAGAAATTTTTTTGTAGAAACTTTGTCAAATTTGCAGTATCTCCATATCTCTTCATAGTTAATTTCAGAAAAAAATGACTGATGTTATCATTCAGACAGACAATGCATTAATTTGTTTGCTACAGCAAAATTCGAAACACCTGCGCGTTTAATAAAACGGCCTAATCAAACAATGTGCGCGATCTTGGTGTAATCTGTCAATCAATTGTACGCCAATCATATGGAATTTAATTGACATTCACCTATCGGATTAAAGGCGTTAATATGTACGTCAATCAATTATCTGTTTTGAAGGGAAAATTCTCAAAAAAATAATAATTGATATTATTTTCCTGTTGAATAAATGGGCATTTATACATGTATATTATTGTTTTATTCCAATAGATAAGTCCATGCATGAGATCGATATTTAAGTGCATATTCCATTTATATAGAATATGTCTATTTTATTGTTGAGTTGATTAAGGTGGCTCACTCGTCACATTTTTAATTTGTGCCAGATTTTGGAACTTCTCATGGTTTCTCCAATCAATGGCTTAAAGAATTTTGAATACGGACCTCAACCTTTTATTTCATGAATGTCTTTTATAGATCAAATTAAGACACCTGACGAGTTTTCATAAAATTCTTGATAATTTAGACCAAAAAATAGTCCTAATGTTAAATTAAGGAAAAATCCAGAGAACTCCTTCTTCAGTCAAATTTTAATGTCTTGTAACTCGGTTAAAAGCACACGGACCAATATATTTCTTTTTACCATTTCATTTAGTCTAAAATGCCTAATAGGTTTCAAGAAATTCTTGATATAAACAACATCAGGAGTGAGTCTCCTGTTTCATTGGTTCCGATGACGGCTAATCGTGGCAAAAACATTGTCTATGCATGTAACGTATACAGTTTGTACACACCAAGCGACCGCTTTGTAAATATTTTATGTATTAAGGGCATTTTGGTCGGGGAAGAACGGTAATACGTTAAGGTCTTTTATTGCCTAAATTTTTCTATAAACACTTTATTTTGATGTTGTTGTGTATCACTTTAGACGTATATATTATTATTTTGTTTGCACAGTATCGTTAATTTTGTTTTCGATCCGACATCCTATAGGTTTGTGCATTCATTTTTTTTTTTCGGGGGGGGCATTGCAGTTACAGACATGTATACATTTGTACTAGTATTGCTTGTGTTCATTTACTCCCACATTTTAAATTCTTTTGTCAATATTGATACCTTCTGCTTTAAACAACGACATTGAGAAAAAAGGGAATAAATATAAAACTAAACAATATACACATACATGTATATACTATATACTGATGACTTTCAAATAACAAAAACGCATAAAAAGAATGTGTACAGAAAAATGTTGTGATAATGAGTCACACCTGTGGATCCAACTTTCGGAAATGGAGGGTTCCGGTAAAGTTCAAGAAAGAAATTTCCAATCGATGTCTTGTTATCATTTGTCAATTTTTTGCCTTAATTCTACACAAAATAGAAACATATTTTTTCTTAAATGGAGTCCCAACTTTTGGAACCTCCTCTGGATCCGCTAAAGTGCCAAATTACTGTTACAATAAGGATCAGAAATAAATCTGAATGAAACAAAAATCGTACCCTTATTTCTTTATGATCATTTTTTATTATTTATTTTCTAATTGTACACCCATGTCAATATTTTCAATTTTATTAAGCTTTCTGCACACTGTAACAACATATAAAATACATAACTTGGCAAACAAAATAGAGGGGATGATTACACATAAATACACAATTTGATAATTTTAAGTTCAAGCAAGTTAACAAAGAAAAACTGAAAAATTCGTCAATCTTCAAGTCAAATCACATCTCGGTAATAAGTATTTAAACTGCTTTGAATAACATTGTGTGTTCTACTTCTGTGCTATATGAATTATTACAAATTTTGAACTGATAGGATAATACAATTCTTTTTTAAAGTGCAATGGGGATATCTATGTATGAAGTAGTAAAATAGTGACAATTATAATACATATAAAGAAATGAAGTCTTTAAACATGGATATATTTATTCGGAGAAGTAAACTTTAAAGATTTTCATATATATACAATGTTATTTGTGAGGTATATGCCAAACAAGATGTTTTGGAAGGCATTAACAGAAACAGGAAAACGTAATACACCGTTTTGTCTAGATGATTTTACGTATCTTTCCATGTCCATTCTACATATGTCGTATGTGCACATTCTTTACCAGCCTTTGTTTTGTTTTGTTGCGTATTTTATTTTTTTTATTGTTTTGTTTGTTTGTTTGGTTGCTTTTCTTTGTTTTTTGTTTTTGTTCTTCTTTAATTCTTTCATTATTTTTTGTGTTTTTTCTTTCTTTTTTGTTTTTTTTTTTTTTTTTTTTTTTTTTTTTTTTGTTTT
>MJUU01026714.1:58333-96748 GCA_002080025.1 Modiolus philippinarum
CAAATATTTGCGTCACAAGTTAACTTCAAGACCAGCAGCATACAGAACGTTATTAAATTCAATGTTTACTTAAACCTTAATCCCGGAACCTGTATACTGTTATGCCATAATTTTGGGAAATCTACTTAAAATGAAAAAGAAAGGAAATAGGGTAAATGTCAAGGAGACAACATCCCATATCCGGATTAAAACGACCCAAAACAAAGCATCTAGGGGTCATCGTACGGTCTTCAACACAGCGAGGAACCCCACACCATATAGCAAGCCCTAAATGACCCCAAAAAGGTAAAAACGTGAATAAATCATTGGAAACAATCCACATCAAATAACCCAAATATCAAGAAACTAAAATTTAATAAGAAGACAAGGACAAGCCAATGACCAACATATTCCTGACTTGGGACAGGTGCAAATATTGCGGTGGGGTTAAACTCGTTTTCTTGGATCCAAACCCTCCCCCTATGTGTGGTGAATGGCTAAAAAATAAATACACAAAAAGACTCACAGTAAAAATCAAACTAGAAAAAAGTCCAACTTATCAACGTTTATTTACGTACAAGTATATGTATCATACACCGTTCATTTTTGCCCCTTTTAAAACGACATTCGGAAATCCGACCAGTGGGGTAAAAGGATTTTCTCATCTGAAATGCATTGAGATAAAAAAAAATAACAGAACCAAAAAAATAATAATAATAATAATAAAAAATGAAAAAATAAAATGAAAAAAAATAAATAAACATCTGCCGTTTCAGAGACATTTAAAATGTCTTTGGTCGTTTGAAGTACATGTATACCCACAAATTAGAGAATTATCTTGGGGTCCTGTGTTGCATGTGGTTAAATGTTGTACTTTTGATTGACTGGACACTAAGACATTACATTCACAAAAAATTAGTAAATATTGAAATTCCATTACGCAAATTAAAAGTAAATTAATAAATTGAACTAAATTGTCAGATCTTTTTACATTGTATTGATGGCCGTTTTCCCAAAACTAACACAAACATAATCCTTTATTTTGTTATTTTTGCCATGTTTTGGTGTGGGAGAAACACATCTCATTTCTGATATACATATAATGTTTCTGCACATCTCTCAGTATTCTATAGAATGTGTAAATCTAGTAGGACGGATATGTTTTTATTTTAAAACAATTAATGGAATGTACCTACTGTCCTAAAATAATCCGAATGTTCGTATCAAAATAGTAAGAATAAAATTGTGTAATAATTTATATGAATTTCTGTATCAAAATCATAACGAATAAAAAATATTTTAATTTTTGCCCCCCCCCCCCCCAAAAAAAAGACAAAAACAAAAAGAAAACAAAACAAAAAAATAAATAAGTAAAAACAACGAAATTGCATATAGCCATTGATGAAAATTTCACAAAACACAGGCCAATTTTTCTAACATCTGCAAAGATTCTTATAATTTGTCAATAATAATAATCTTTATTGCAAAATTACACCCCCTGGGGTCAAAGCAATACAAAACATATAAACAGCATGGGCGTATATCAAAAGTCCACTTTTGAATTTTTCTGTTTCATCGAAAGCGCACCGGTCTGGGTTATCGAAAGCGCACCGAGTTGTCTTGTAAGTCACCTATATTGTACTTGCAATCAACAGTTAACTTTTATAGATTTTTTATGGATTGAAATAAAGATGAAGGATTTGTATTTACGAATTATGCTACATCAAGTTTGATTATCCTGTGTTCTTCTTCAGGTGTGGAATTCTTTGCCAACTCAGCCGGCAAACTATAGTTTATGGTTCATTAAGATACTGTTGAAGATATTTTATCAAATACCGTTGGTTTTTGCGTGTTTGTCTGGAAAATCTGAAGTTAACTATATAGAATGCCCTAAGAACAGGAATCGAATTGAAACCTCCAACCTAATAGAACCAATAAATCTGTCCCAACCGTGAGTTGGTGACGTGTATATCTTTTGTCAGCTTCTGTGTTAAGGAAAACACAATGTCATCAAATGTAGACGGGAACAGACGAAATTTTGTATACATTCATACACACTGTAGCATTTTGTCATCTTTTTACAAAGGAACTGTCACTGGTTGATATAGAATCAATCAATGAATCGGTCAAAACATCACTGCATGTGATTGGCCGAGAAGATCAGGTAGGGACACATTTATTGAATCGACCCTATAACACATTGTTGACTTTGAGCTGACATTGGCCCCACTGAGGTTGAAGATGTCTATTAACGGTTAGGTTCTCACTTACTTCAACTTTAAACAATATCGCATGTAAAATACAGGTGAGCAGTGCGATTTTGATATGTAAAAATGTGCTCTTTTGATGTAATAAAAATGCGCTTTTGATATGAGAAAGCGCGCTTTCGATAAACATATAGTGAACAATTATATAAAAGATAGATAACTCTCTGACCGGCATGGACCCTATGTCAATTCAACAGATTGTTTCAGAAAGGTACATACTACCGGTAAAAGGGTTGAGTTTGGATTTAGATTGAAACTGGTTGAAATTTCTAAAATTTGGGAAGTTTTGATGTATAAGTTCAAAAAAATTTGTCCTATTTTGTTCAATAATTTTACAATTTGAAAGGAAATGGTTTTCATCCTCAATAACTTTATATGTCTTACAAAGTCTCTCTTGACGGGGAATATTTATACATTTTGAACTTGCATATGTTTGTAGTTTGATTGACGTAAAGATATCACGCCCTGTTTAATCGATTTGTTCAGAACGTGTAAATTACATACGACAGACGTACGTTTGATTGACAGATAATACCTGGTGCGTGCACATTGTTTGTTTAGGCCGATTATAGAAACGCGCAGGTGATTCGATTTTTGCTGTATTTACAATGACAACTTGTAGGGTACAATTGATTAATGCTGACTAAATAATTAGCAATTTCAAGCAATTATTTGATAATCTTGCATAATCACGTCGTTGTTTATAATTTTTTTTTTCGCACTTTGGACCATTGTATTTTTAAATTTCCATATTTGTTGTCTCCTCAAGCACCCCATAGAAAGAGGATGGGAATCCATTTACAATACATACCTTTTCTCCTTCCACAAACCAAGGTGTAAAAACGTCCCAGCTGCTATGGGATTCATGATGCTCTTCGCAATAATATGTTTCAGTTTTCATTATTTTGGAAGGTTTTTCTTTGCCACCAGATTTGTAAAAGGTTCCTTCTGAACATTTTAAATTCATCGTAAACGCGATGTTGATTCTATATCTCCGTTGAATATTGTTAACAATATTAAGCAATTCTTGTCTTAGCCGACGATGACAATGTTTACTTATAGACCCGAATTTCCATATCTGAATTGCTATGGTATGGGATGAGGCACACAAAGCCATTTTCTGACAACCATTTTCGATCAAATCAAAGATGCCTATGCCACGGTATAATGCATGCCTGGTGTCACTTTCTTTTACGAGAGGATATTTTCTAACATATGCAAGTAGAACATTATTAAAAAATCCCATCGGTAAAAATTTAAAATCTAATGAAAACCATGATGTCCTTTTACATTGGTTTTCTTTCACTCGTAGCTGCTTACACACGTTATCAAATGATGTTGCATTCATCATACATGGCATGTAATAATGCTTTATACTGGTGTCAAAAGGCGACCTTGTCAATATATCAAAACTTTCCATAATTTTCAGCAAAAACCGCTTGTGCTCAAGGAAGTTTAATTCCGGTACTTTTTGTAACAATTCCTCTATTATTTCGTCTGAAATTTTTCCTGTTCGTTTTAATTCCGTTAAATTGATCAGTTTGGGATGAAACTGTTTAGGTGCAACAAGACATCTAAAAACATTAACGAGCCAACTAGGATCCAAAATTATAGATTCTTTTATATTGTCAAAAAATATTATGTTACCTATTTCATGCTCATATCTTAGAAAGGCATCGAGCTCGGAAGTTGATTCTCCAATAGGCAATGTACATTCAACAGCATATGCGCGAACCCTTTCATAGGAAACGACAGTTTCATTCAATTCAAGTATCTGTTTTTCAAGAAGAATCCACCTAATAGGTAAATGTTCACCCCACTTTGGCATTTTCTGTGCCATATTAAAGATAACGTTACGAATCTTTGCAAATTCGGATTTCTCTGAGGACAGAATTATATTTGAAACATACAATCTACTCTGAAGGTGTTGACGTTTTACTTCATTCCCAAGCAGTTCATCGAGATAGTTCTCAAAATGTTCAATGCGTTTCGACAATGAATCCTTAAAAACATTAATTTATATAGTAACAATTATTCAAGTTTCACTATAGGCCATTGGCTGAAAAATCACTTTTCGTGCATAACACCCCCCCCCCTCCCCCACTTATGATCCAGACCGATTTTTGTCAGTCCTTTTATATCCCCTCTTCAAAATAAAAGATGTTAACACAAATATAACCTGCACGCATAGACAGTATAGGGCCACTTTTATAGTACAACAAATAAATTCTTGTATCTTAGTTTAAACCTTCATAAAGCTCAATAATTTTAATGTAGACAAGTTGACAATTTTGTACCAAATTGAAGCCTATTTAATATACTTTACAATGAACACAAGTTTGACCACTTTACTCCTTTTTTATGGTCTAGGGATGCAAAAAACCTTCCTCTGCAAAAAATTGTGAAAATGACGATTTTTTAGCTGTCAATTCCTTTCACATAAATAATCTCAACATTTGATCAAGTTTTTATACCTAATTTATCAGTTGTGAAACAATGTTAAAAGATAAGACATTAAAGTCCTTAAAATTTTGATTGTCGGTATAAAATTTTGAAAAATGGAAATTTTTCGGACTTTTAGATATTTTCACAATTTCGACTTCTGCATTCTTCAAATTTGAATATATAACTTATAATTGCCAATGCAATAATGACTAATGATTTGAAAGCAACAAATCATGTGATCATTTTTTTTTTCAGATTGAAAGCTTCAATATTGTATAAACGTCCAATAACAACACAGTTCAAACACAAAAACTCCCATATATCACAAACAAGATCATGCGCGTGGTTTATGGATATACAGTTCAACTTTGAATTTTGTAAAATTCCGAAATATATCAAAAACATTTTTTAAAACAAAGTAAAAATATTAGTGTGTTTTGTTTATATATATGTACAAGACAAGCATGCTTTGGGGATTTTTAAGCACCATTTTCTTGGGGTAGGGGTAAAATTTTCGGTATTTACAGTTACGTTGAACACTCTTGGTTTTTCTAAACATTGTTTAATGATAATAACTAAATACCGATGTAACTGTGAATTTAAATTCTGCATATGCGCATTTCGACAACTTAAGTCTCTTCAGTGCAGATAAAATCTAAACGTTTGGAAGTCCATATACTTAAAGCTGTTTAAAACCTGATAAAGAACAGATAACCAATATAATCTAAAATGTAAAACCAAAAACAGCTAAGGACAGAGGTTTGCATGAGGGAGATATTCCAAAGTTTTCAACAAAATTAACTTAAATTTAGATATTGTAAGGTTGTAAATAAAATCGGCTTTCGGGTCAGCACCGAAATCCTGACTACTAGGCTGGTGAATAACTTTTGTATCCGTTAGAACAATGAACTGGCATATTTTCTGATAAATCCTCCAGATTTGCCACATATAACTATTTAAAAGTGAATTTTGGACAAATCTGAAATGCTGAAAATTCCCATTTTTCATCAATTTTGTACAAAATATTGAGTTTAAACTGACAAGTGGGACTTGAAATGACAAATCATGATAAAATTAATGCAACATTTCTATATGCAATGCTGATTTGGCGTTGTTTGGTTATTTATACGAATATAGAAAAACATGACTTTTTTAGTGTGAATTTGTTGTGATATTTAGAGTCACATTAAACACTGCTTGTTTTTCTAAACAATGTTTTCAGACAACTTATGTATCGCACAGAACAATTAAATGGCTTATCATCCTTTCCTATGATTATATCAGCCTGTAGAGCCTTTCGGCAAAAGCCAAATCTGGTTGACCCGGATATATCAGGAGTTGACCTGGATATATCAAGCGATTCTCCCAAAGTTTCAAAGGCAATAACTTTTTTGTAGGTTTCAAATGAAATAAAATGGCTAAAAATAAACATCTATTGCATTTGCTCTTTCCGATTAGGTATTCAAAACAGAATCGTGATTACACAAAAAGATAAAGTAGACGTCAGAAAAATTGTACAAACTGGGTCGTTGATATATGCTGCAGAGCTTTGACGTTTTCACATTATGACGTCATTAAAGCTCCAAGGAATGATAGAATAGCGTAAAAACCAAAGGTTCCAATAAAATTCAAAATCGACATTATTTAGAGTATTTCGGTCAAAATATTCATCCAATTACAAAACCTTTGCCAATAAAATGATAAAAAACAATATAAAACATGTTTTTAAACTTAAAATGTTGAAAAGGCGAGAATGACATGTATGGCGAAATTCCCGCGCAACTTTGGGAGAATTAAAAACCTCAGTTCAATAATTACAAATCTAAAATACAAAGTAAAGGATGATAAACAAGTTATCGGGCTTTTGACAGCTGGTGTAATGTAAAATATCATCCCGCTCGCCAGAATATGAAGCTTGGGGCTCGTTCGCTACGCTCACTCGCCCCCGTGCTTCATATTCTGGCGCACGGGTTGATATTTTACGATACATAGCTGTCAATAGCTCGATAACATATACATATCTGCAGATATATCCTCCGACTTGACATATATTATATGTACGATGAAGCAGTGAACGTTTGACAATTTGAGGCAAAATATTGAGTTTAAGTCAACAAATGGCTGTTAAAATACCAGATCATGAAGTAATTCATGCAAAAGTGTCACATATAACACATATTATGCGTGTTCTGGTTATTTTTATGCGAACAAAGACATAAAATTGACAATCTTAGGGAAAATTTGTTGGGGTAGAGGTAAGATTTTTGGTATTCAGAGTCACATCAAATACTCCTTGATTTTATGAACACTGTTTTCAGACAATAAATGTATCCCTTAGAAGAAATAATCGACATATCTGCAGATAAAGCCTCCAGATTTGCCATTATATATGGCAAATCTTGAGGCTTTATCTGCAGATATGTCGATTAATTTAAGAGTTTACTGTTAACCCATTATATATGGGTTAACAGTAAATTCTTAAATGTTGAAAATACCAATTTTTCCTCAATTTCGGGCACAATCTTGAGTTTAAGTTAACAAATGGCTCTTAAAATACCAAATCTCGATGCAATTTATGTAATCTTGTAATATTCAACACACAATTTGCGTTTTTAAGTTAATTTTATGCGAACATAGACAAACAATTGACAATTTCAGGGGAAATTTATTGGGGTTGGGGTAAGATTTTCAGTTTTCAGAGTCACATTAAAAACCCCTTGTTATGCCCCCGTGAAACGAAGTTTCAGGGGGCATATAGTTTTTAGTCTGTCTGTCTATTTGTCTGTTTGTCTACAAAAAACTTTAACATTGGGTATATCTTTTGAATGGTAAATGATAGGGCTCTCATATTTTGCATGTGTATTCCTTGTGGCAAGACCTTTCAAACGATACCAAAATTTTGGACCTCATGACCTTGACCTTGACATGTGATGGCCTTTTTGAAAAAATAATAAACTTTAATATTTGGTATATCTTTTGAAAGGTAAATGATATGACTTTCATATTTTGCATGTGCATTCCTTGTGGCAAGACCTTTTAATTGGTACCAGAATAGTTGACCTTGTGACCTTGACCTTGGGCTGTGAACAACAGCGTAAAAACATTAACATTGAGCATATCTTTTGAATGATAAGTAATAGGGCTTTCATATTTTGCATGTGTATTCCTTGTGGCAAGACCTTTCATACGATACCAAAATTTTAGACCTCATGACCTTGACCTTGACATGTGATGGACTTTTTGAAAAAAATAATAAACTTTAACATTGGGTATATCTTTTAAATTGTAAGTGATATGGCTTTCATATTTTGCATGTGCATTCCTTGTGGCAAGACCTTTTAATTGGTACCAGAAAAGTTGACCTTGTGACCTTGACCTTGGGCTGTGAACAACAGCATAAAAACTTTAATATTGAGCATATATTTTGAGTGGTAAGTAATAGGGCTTTCATAGCTTGCAAGTGTATTCCTTGTGGAGAGACCTTTCAGTTGGAACCAGAACATTTGACTTGTGACCTTAAGCTTGGCATGTGACTGTCCAGTAAAATTTCACCAAAAATGAAATTATATTTTGTTTTATTTTATATTTATATATATAGAAATTAAACTCATTTATGATGAAATGTTTCTTGATATCAATAGAATTTTTTCAGCATATTTTCTTCATTTATGCACTTTCGTTTTTACAGGTACTATATACATATTATATATATCAATGATTAGGGATGCTACTAAAAATATCTTATTATTTCATTTCTTCTATTCTGTGTATTCCTCCACTTTTGGGGAACCAGTATTGATGATCCCTGGTGTAATCAAAGTACTGATAATACTGATAGACAGAAAACCATGAGTTGGCTATAAATGTTGCAAAAAGGGGGGGGGGGTTGAAAATTGTTTTCTTAATAATGCTTGGATAAAGATTGGAACGGTTCATTTGGGTGACTTCTGTGTTTGCATCCAATTGCAATCATCATTTAATGTGATTAAACTTTTCTGTTGATACCAGAATTTATTTCTACAAATTATTTTGTCAGAAGGACATTCATTGTTCAAAGTTTCTTCTTTACTTCTACCCGGGGACATAAGTGTTTAACAAAACACATCTTGTTTTTCTAAATAATGTTTTAAGACAACTAATGTATCGCTTATATCAATTAGATGCCAAATTTATAGATATGTTCATCGGATTTGACATATATAACGATTTAACAGTGGACTTCGGACAAATCTGAAATGTTGAAATTACCATTTTTCATTAATTTGGGGCAAAATATTGAGTTTAAGTCGACAAATGGCTTTTACAATATCAAACCATAAAGCAATTTATGAAACATTGTCATACACATTATACATTTTGCGTGTTCTGGTTATTTTTATGGGAATATAGAGAAACAAATTGACAATTTTAGTGAAAATTTGTTTGGGTTGGGGTAAGATTTCCGGTATTCTTAGTCACACTAAACACTCCTTGTTTTTCTGAGTAATGTTTTAAGACAACTTATATATTACCCAAAACAATTTAGTAGTATATCTGCAGATATATCCTCCATATTTTGCACGTATAACGATTTAATAGTGAACTTTGGACATATCTGAAATGTAAGAAATACTCATTTCTCATCAATTTCGAGCAAAAATTGAGTTTAACTCAACAAATGGCTATAAAAATACGAAATCACAATATCATCCATGCAATGTTGTCATATACAACAAACAATTTGCGTGCTCTTGTTATTTTTATGGGAACATAGACAAAAAATTGACAATTTTGGAGTAAATTTGTTTGGGTAGTGGTAAGTTTTATTGGTGTAGGAAGTTAATAATACTTCCAAATTTTCATAATTTGTACGAGTTGAAAAGGTGACATTATGTACTTCCATTTTATACCATTTTTTCATGAATTTGAACCACTGGTAGTAAGATGAGGCAAAAAGGGAAAAAACTGTGTCGAAAACGAAAATATTCAAAGATGTGTTTTATTTGTCTACTTAAAAGTGATAGTTTGGTCATTTAAAACATGTTAGCATTATACATTTGGAAGGCGTAGGGGTAAGGTTTTCCAATTTTTATAACGTATTGGGTATAGAAATGGTACTTATGTGGAATATTTGTAAACCTGATACCAAAGGCTATCACTCTAAACCATTTTTTTCATAACTGAGAGGTACCCATCAATAATTTGAAGCAGTTGAAAGAAAAACTTTGATCAAAAACGAAATTTTCAAAAATTTTGTTGGACCTGTTCCAACATTGCGTGCAGGTTATGCTCATGTTAACATGTTAAATTTTAAAGAGAGGATATAGAAGGACTGAAACATGTCGGAGGGGTTTATAAGTGGGGTGCACGGGGGTCATTCCAGCCCATGGACTACTATAACTATAAAAAAAATCAGTATACAGATTTTGATATGCATCTTACTGAAGTTATTTGGTCAAGCAATACAAATACGTGTAATGTAGATAAATAAAATCAACAATAATTGTTATTTTAAGCCAGATTTGAATAATCTTTTATTTTACTGATTTGTGTAGTGTTGATCATGTGGTATTAATTAAAGATCTGTCCATATAACGATATTGAACGGTCCAAACTTTATGAGAATAGTTGTTTGATTTAATTGTATTCACAATACATTTGTTTTTACATGTAGCTATGATAAAATTGAAAACTTCTACATGTTCTAGTAGTTGCCGATTTTTTGCAACTGTTGTTGTTGATAATGCAATGTTAAAAATGAATGTAAATGTTCTTCAATTAGATAAACAAAATAGTTAATTACTTGAAGAAAATTACGAATCTATCATGACATAGAAAAAACGCTCTTTGGACATGGACTGAAACGCCGGTAAAAACCTTGCCTCCGGCTCAGGAATATCCATTGGGCAGTCAGTATTGTTATCTCTAAGGTAGTCTGTATCTCATTTTGAGTAATACAGTTTTACAAAGAAAATCACATATATTTTTTTATCCAAGACTGAACTTTAACTGAACTTTCTACCCTTTCACGTACATATTTCAAGTGTATTGCATGCATAAAAATATACGACTGAGGGAAGATTTTGAAGTTAGATTGTAAAGTAATTGAGAATCAAACCATCAGTTTGAAAGCAAACAATCCAGGGACAACGGCAACATTAGAAACACCAAGAAAGAAGGACACCGCATGTGCACAGGATAGAAAAGAAAAATACGTGGGTGTTCCTAGGAACACACGTGTCGCCTGCACTATTCATATTTAAGAAATCCTGTGTTTGAAATAGAATTATAAAGTCCATGTTGCACATCTACATTATATACTGAAGCATGCATTCCTCCAAGTTTTGTAGAAAATTACAGAGCCGTTTATGAGGAGTTGTGAATAATGGAGGCATACCCTAAAACTCAATACCGTAAAGAATAACGAAGTTGAATATAAACAGTAAATAACGTTATGCTGTACACGTGTTTCAAGGAATAACCTCTCATCAGCGGCATTAAAATCAAATAGTATGGAAAGCCATAATCCAAAAGTAGTCCAGAAATAAGTACGCAGTTAAAAAATTATCGAAATAGGAAGCCAAATCCAGTACCAAGGACATCTACCGAGTGCCATACACGGAATGAAGCCTCAGTATTTCTAAGTGGTTAGAATTTTGATAAACAGTAAATTTGTATAACACGCAAGGTAAAATTTTCATGTCAGACAAGTCTGACTATTGGGTGTGTGAATTGCGCCGGGATCCTCTGTAAGTTCAATGATAATATGAAATTCTGTAATCATATGAAAAGAAAGAAAAACATAATGCAGGGTGCACATCTAAAATATACACTGAAACATACCTTCAAGTTTGGTTAAACAATATAAAGCTGTTTAGGAGGAGTTGTGGATAATGGAGACATATCCTAGACTCTAATAAGCTAAAATGACAAAGTCCAAAAATAGCGTAAAATCTGAATAAAAAACAAAACAAAATGCATGTTGCACGTCTTCAGTATACACTCAAGCATTTATGCAATTCAGGTTGAAAAATACAAAGCCTTTACGGAGGAGTTGTGGGTAAGGGAGACGTGCCCTCAAGAATCAAATAAGATAAAATGACAAAGTCAAAAAAAGCAAACCTTAAATTACTAACCTAAAGAAAAACAAATTACATGTGTACATCTTCAACATACAGTAGAGTTCGTTTATAACGAACAGGCTTATAACGAAATCAGGCTTATAACGAAGTAAATATAAATCCCCGATCCCATCACTACTAAGACAACGTATTTTTGAAGGCTTATAACGATTTTTTAACACGAAATTAGGCTTATAATGAAGTATATTTAAGCCCAAACGGTATTTTAATTGCTCAAAATTCGCCTTATATAACGAAGAAAAATTGCTTAACAAACAAATGGTTAACATGTCTTTTGTTTTGCGCAAATCATCGCATATTTCAATGGTAAAGTGCAACTGAGTGCAACTGATACTTCCAAACTTTACTTTTGAAACTTTCAACATAAATTATCTTTCACACTACCATTAACACTTAAAATCTAGAAGACAATTTTTTGTAAGTTGGTAATTCTACATGGTTTTCCTTATAACGAACGATGCTTATAACGAAATAAAATCGGGAGTCCCCTGGAATTCGTTATAAACGAACTCTACTGTATACTAGAGGCATTCCTGCAAGTTTGGTTGAACAATACAAAGCCGTTCTGGAGGAGAAGTTGATACTTGAGACGTACCCTCAAGATTACCATAAGCTAAAATGATAAAGTCCAAAAACAACGTAAGATCTGAAAACAAAACAAAATTTAGGAAAAAACAAAACGCATGGTTCATTCACATCTCCAACACAAGCATTCCTGCAAGTTTGGTTGAAAAATACGAAGCCGTTGAGGAGGAATTTCGGATAATGGAGATGCACCATCAAGACTTCAATAAGCTACAATGACAAAGACCAAACCGGAAAAAACAAAATTAAAAAAAAACTAGAAGCAAAGCTCACTGATATATATCCCCGCTCCCCCATTTGATAATCAATTAAGTTAAATTCTGAAATAGAAGATGCGAATCTACATTATAATACAAAGACTGTGTTAAAGTTTCATGAAAATCTATTTAGTGGTTCAACAAGAGTTGCGGATAAGAGATGGGTACCTAATTGTAATGTACTGGCAAAGTCCATTTTTTGCTATGGGAAACCCTAAAAATCAATCAAATCAAATTCTGAAATAGGAGGGGCACATCTGCATTATGTCACAAATAGAAAAAAGAAGGGAAACGGGGAATGTGTCAAAGAGACAACGACCCAAAGGGGAGTAATAACAACTCAAAGCCACCATAAGATCTTCAATGAACGATGAGAAAACCCCACACCCAACGGCAGGTCGGAGTCGGCCCCTGAACAAAGAGCAATCAAGTCCAGCGAAATAAACATCATCCTAGACTCCTATTGACATCAAGTAAACTAACTAGAAAAAGGACAAGACACACAAAGGCTTAATTAATTTCTGACTTAGGACAGGCGCAAACCTGCTGCGGCGGGGTTTAAACTAGTTTTATTGGATCCAAACCAATGTGTTAAAGATTCATGAAAATCTATTCAGTGGTTCAGGAGGAGTAGCGAATAAGAGATGGGTACCCCTTGTAATGTAATGGCAAAGTGCATGTTTTGCTATGGGAAACCCCAAAAATCAATTGAATCAAATTCTGAAATAGGAGATTCACATCTACATTATGTCACAAAGACTCTGTTAAGGTTTCATGAAAATCTATTCAGTGGTTCAGGAGGAGTAGCGGATAAGAGATGGGTACCCCCTTGTAATGTAATGGCAAAGTGCATCTTTTGCTATGGGAAACCCCAAAAATCAATTAAATCAAATTCTGAAATAGGAGATGCACATCTACATTATGTCACAAAGACTGTGTTAAAGTTTCATGAAAATCTATGCAGTGGTTCAGGAGGAGTAGCGGATAAGAGATGGGTACCCCCTTGTAATGTAATGGCAAAGTCCATGTTTTGCTACGGGAAACCCCAAAATCAATTAAATCAAATTCCAAAATAGTGGGTACACATCTACATTATATAACAAAAAGTGTGTTAAAGTTTCATGAAAATCTATTCAGTGGTTCAGGATGAGTATCGGGTAAGAGATGGGTACCCTCTTGTAATGTAATGGCAAAGTCCATGTTTTGCAATGAGAAACCCCAAAAATCAATTAAATCAAATTCTGAAATAGGGGTTACACATCTACATTATGTCACAAAGACTGTGTTGAAGTTTCATGAAAATCTATTCAGCAGTTCAGGAGGAGTAGCGGATAAGAGATGGATACCCTCAGGTGTAACGGACGGACGGACGGACGGAAGGACGAACGGACAACCCTATCACTATATACCCCCACCCGACTTTCAAACGGGGGTATAACAAAATGCATGGTGCGCATCTTTCTTCTAATTAAAACAAATTCTTAAAGTGTGTTTTCGAAGTAAAATTCTTAAAAGTTATGCGATCTTGAGACTTGTATGAAATATATCAATACTACAATCCAATATTTTTGAAATCATATTAGTGAAAATGTTTGCTCTAAAAGAAACAAATTCTGAAAGTAAGATTGCTGGGTAGAATTTCAAAAATACGGGCTGTTTGAGACTTTAAAGAATTTAACAAAAATGGGGATACATTCTTTTGAAATCCGATTGGTGAAAATGTTTATCTAAACCTAAAAAAATTTTATGTATGGTTGCTAGGCAGAATTAAAAAAATATTGGTCTTTGAGATTTTCAGGAAATTTATCAAACTCGGAATCAAATATTTTGGAAATTAATTGGTGAAAATGTTTCTTCTCATCGAAACAAATTCTTAAACTGTGGTTTCAATGTAGAATTCCCAAAATTCTTTTCGACTGTCAGGAAATTAACCAAAATTGTAAATATTAAGTTTTGAAATCCATGCAAGTGTCCTTGTCCTTGTCGATTGCCCTTATGATGGGTCACTCGCCACATTTTTTAATGTGTCAAATTTTGGAACTCCCCTTGTTTTCTTCAGATTCAATGGCTTAAAGAATTTTGCAGACGTACCCCCTCTTTTTATATTGTTAATGTCTTCTATAGGTCAAATTAAGACACATAAAAAGTGTTCATTCAATTCTTTACATGACTTCCTAGCTTTCAGACGTAAAATAGTCCTAATTAATAAGGGAAACACCCACGATGGTCAGAAATTACAATCACATGCCACAACCTACAAGGGAAATGCACAAGAAAAACAACATAAGACCAAAGACAAATGACTATATACCGAAGTTACTGTAAATTTAAAATCTGCATATGCGCATTTCGACAATTTATGTCTCTTCAGTGCTGATAAAATCTAAACGTTTGGAAGACCATAAACTCAAAAATGTTTAAAAAACTGATAGAGAACAAAAAACCAATACGATCTAAATGTAAAGCCAAAATCAGCTAAGGACAGAGTTTTGCGTGAGGGAGATACTCCTTAGTTTTCAATAAATTTTACCAAAATTTAGATATTGCAAGGTTCCAAATAGAATCGGCTTTCGGGTCAGCACCGAAGTACTGACTACCGGGCTGGTGAATACCCTCGGGGACTAACAGTCCACCAGCAGTGGCATCGACCCAGTGGTAACAAATGACTATATACCGAAGTTACTGTAAATTTAAAATCTGCATATGAAGATAACGATAGGAACTCGGAATAGCCGGACTTGGTACCGGCGCTAGCAAGAGCTAGCAGTAGGGTTAAACCGGGTTATGAGTACCAAAACTCCCCTTTCCCTATCACATTTCCCTATACTGTAGTGTGATTAACATACAAATAAAGCCCAATACAGGTAGAATACTAACTCCAAGACCACAATCTTGAGAAGAAAAGAATAAGACAAAACCATAATTTAGAAAGATGGGTCAAGGAGTGCTGACCGCTATACTGCCGGCTAGCTCAAGCAGCCTAGTCTGCTGGTAAACCACTGTCGCACTACGGAAGAATAATGAAATTCAAAACTTCCCGAAGGGTTTGGTAAAGAATCATCATGGATTTCAGAAGACTTTGGCAGTATCAGTGAGAGACCAGTATACCTGTAAAAACTTCAGATCATTGAGCCCAAAGTAAATTTAGCGGAATCATGAAGAATATCCTGTCAATATCCCCTATAGCGTAAAGAATGTAAGTTACGTCCAAGTTTTTCTGGATTTTTTATTGGTTTTTGACATTTTAAACACCTTAATAGAGAAATGCCCATAGTAATAAGCTGTTTGCGAGTAACATAATATTTAGGTAACAAATGTTCATATCTTCTATGAAACTTCTTAATGTATTTAATGGTTTATGAAATCTGTAGCCTTATTGTAAAAGTTTGGATGTGATAGTAAGGTTGCATTCATTTAAGTCGTCAAGAGTAGAACAAACGCTTGCGAATCGAACTAGTTGAGATATATACACCCTGTATGATTGGGCTAAAGGAACGTCGCCGTCAAGAAAAAGGGAATTAGTAATAGTGAAATCGAAATCATCCCTTTATCTTAAATTTTAGTTTTAATTTTGCTGGAATCAACGATGATAGTAGGATCGAGAAATGGGCAGTATTTAGAATCATTGTTTGCTTTATTAAATATCATTTCTTGTGGGTAAATGAGGTCGACATAGTCTAAATACTTGGGATTGTCAATAATAAGAATATCGTCGATATATCATTGAAAATAGAAATGAGTTGATCACTGTTTTGCACGGTTCCATTTAGTATTTTTTTTCATACAATCTCGTTCGTAACAGACGAGAAAAAGATCTGCAATGAGAGTTGCACAGTTTGTACCCATTGGAATTCCAATGACCTATTGATAAACGATGTTGCCAAAACGATATTACTACTTATTCGGATTTTGTTTGGTTTTATGCATTTTAAACATTTTTTGAAATTATGGAATTCCTTTGTTTGGGTTCTAGTGCTGCTGATGAGGAATTAATTTTCGAAATGGCCATACAGCTCATTAAAACTATTGCAGTTCGAGTTAACATATGTGTTATGGTCTCATGTTCATTTACTCCATATCCTTTCGTGAAATATTTAATACAGGGGTTTGTCTTTTATTGCAGTGTGGAGTTTGTAAAACAATTTCCCGTGGTAGAGATGTATGCTCTTTATTTTTCTTAGATATGGTGTACTTGTACATGAGATAATACCTGATGTGTACACTTTGTTCAATTACTATTATCTAAATTTATGTAAATTCTAAAACCAAAGGATGAACTCCCTCCATCGTAGTTTTGTCCTCAGCTATATTTGATATTACTACTTATTCGGATTTTGTTTGGTTTTATGCATTTTAAACATTTTTTTTGAAATTATGGATTTCCTTTGTTTGGGTTCTAGTGCTGCTGATGAGGAATTAATTTCCGAAATGGCCATACAGCTCATTAAAATTATTGCAGTTCGAGGTAACATATGTGTTACGGTCTCATGTTCATTTACTCCATATCCTTTCGTGAAATAAAAAAAAATTGTCTAGCAAAAGATTCAGTGCCTTCATCATGTCATCGCAAGTCCAGATTTTTGTAGGTCATATTTGACAAGAATCCTTGCTTTTTATTACAACAAATGAATTGTAGACCAGAAAATTTGAAAGACCATTTGATAAGTTGTTCCAATTTAGATTTAATCAATTAATGTGGAAGGGTTTTATAAAGTGTAGAAAAATCATAACTGTAAACAGATAAGTTTTTTAATAACTTACATTTTAATACAGGTGAATGCACTGGTTAAACTGACGGATAAATTAATTTTAGATTAAGGAAAAATCCAGAGAAATCCATTGCCCGCGAAATTTTAAATGTCTATCGTAGATTACACAGTGTAATCTGTCTGTAATATCTGTGCATCAAAGGACAGCCAAATCCCTCGGTGGGAAGGCTATCTCGATATTTATTTCTCTAATTCTAACCCCGTTGGGTTCCTACGATAGACCGTTATATTTTAATTTTTAGGCCCTGCATTAGCGTAAATATTCGCAAATCCGGGGAGATGAACAAGTTTCCACGTTGACTGGATTTATAGACAGCTTATATATTTACCATTTTATTAAGTCTATATTACTTAAAAAATTTAAATAGGTTTCAAGAAATCCTTGATATTAACAACATCAGGAGTGAGCTTTCTTAACTAAACAAACTATCTAAGTACGGTGGCTAAGTAGACTTAAAAAAATAAGTTTGAAACTTTCAGAAAATTTATCAAGATTGGAATCAAACATTTTTGAAATCCAATTAATTAAAACGTTTGTCCTCATCTTAAAAAATGACTTAACTACTGTTGCTTGGAAGATTTCCAAAAATTAGTGGTCTTTGACTTTTCCTAGAAAGAGAATAAAGCCTCGCTTTTGTTCACCATGTTCACTACTAGGGTCATTTTCTAAAACGTTGTCATAAAACAACGGCAGTAGAATACCGAAGGAACAACAAGGGAAGCGAAGACTTCAAAAACCGAAGATATGGCAAAAACGGCAACAGAGAAAAACAAAGACAAAAAAATGACGTGAGACAGCTACAAGCACGGAAATAAAAAGACGACATTAAAAACTAAGGCACTCATAGTGTGAACTCCCTTGAAAACCGGGAGTGACATCAGGTGCTCCGGAAGGGAAAGCATGTCCTGCTCCGCTAGCGGCACCCGTCACACTATCAGTGAGTCAACCCAGGGTTGAGTCAAAACCGGTTATGTCAAATCTGTGAAGACGTGAAATCTGGCTGAAAATGTCCGTTTTCATTTGGGACATAGACACGCCATATCTGTCAATGATATCATGGTGACAGTCATAAAATTTCGGAAGGGATGAAAGCAACAAAGGCTAAACAAATCCCTGACTAAGCAACTTTTGGGACAGTGCTTTTGCTCTATTAAAACATCGCTGTATAAACTACATGCGCTACAGTAACGAATCAACTGCTGCTCAGAAAGGGAAAGTTCACAATCGGGAAGTTAAAATCATCACGTTTGTCATATAGCCTAGATTTCAAACGTCCATCTTCATCAATGTATATAAACAGATCTAAGTACGAGGCTGAAGTAGGTGTGTCAGTAGTCTCTTTAATTTCAAGCTCATTGGGATAGATCTGTTGTAAATATTCCTTGAATTTTGGATTATTAAGAGAAAGTACATCGTCTATGTAGCAGAAGCTGAAATTAAAGGACTGGGCTAAATGTTTTTGTTTTTTTCTGTGTAAGCCCTTGTTAAAACTTGGCCTCATAGGAGAAAAGAAAGAGATCAGCTAAAAGCGGCGCGCAAATAGTTCCAGTGGGATACCCGATTGTCTGATGAAAAACGCGATCTCCAAATTCGACAAAAATGTTATCTATTAAAATTCCAACATCTTGATTACGTCATTCTCCGTGTACTTCTTGTTTGACTCAGTGTGGTTCTTTACAAAATGTATTTTGTCTTTCCCTACTACTAAGTAAGTGTATCTGCGTTCTCCGTTTTTAGAAACATTGATGTAGCAAATCAGAAATTATTGTTTTCAATTTATTGCGTGGCAGGGTAGTATAAAGAGTAAGACTGCTAGAGGATAGCTGTTCAAGAAGATCTTTAGAATTTTTTAGAATCCACATCTGATTGACGCCGCTCGTGGAGTAGACTTTATCACAGTAACTTTTCAGGCCATCTCTGACTGCGGTCAATAAAGTAGTAAGGAGCTTAGAAAGTGGCTTGGTGATGCATCTGGAAGACCCCGCAATGAATCTCTGTTTGTATGGGTTCTTGTGAAGTTTAGGGACCCAGTTGATGTAGGGGAGCTGATTGTTTTCATCACCCGCTGTGATGCCAAAGGATGTTAAAACTGAGTTGTGAGTTTCAATAATCTCCTCCCTTGATAGTGTAGTGGGAGTATAAGCTGGGTTTCCTGATGAACTATCAATTCCCATCTCCTTAACCAAACAGTCAAGATAGTGCTTTTTACACACGAACAGTATGTTGTTAGAACCTTTTCTACTGGGACAATGACGTAATTGTCGTGGAGGTTGTCCATCGTTTTTCTAACGAGGGGATCTTCAAATATATCAGGATTTCTGGATTTCATTGATGTTACGATTCACAATTAACGACTTAATGGACCTAATCCAGTCGGACAGCGTCTCGACATCTTCTTTCTCTTTCCTTGCTCACTTCCTCGCATAGTCCTCAACTGCATCTATCAAAAATTTGAAGTTGTACTTCCAGTTTATATGCTGGGGTTCACGGACTTTGGGACCTCTTGAAAAAACCTCTTGTAGTTTGATATTGTCTATAATATCTAGGTCACCGGTTATCACGTGTCCAGCCGGACTGTAATGGAATGGGGATGTGGAGCAAGAACAATCAGATGGTTATGAAATATTATATATTCCCAAAAACAAAAATAGTGGGGCTTTGATAAGATGTTATAATAATAAGGTACGATGCTGAGAAAGTAATTTTTTAAGTCTTTGAAAAAGGTCAAAAATGTTTGTTTGCATTTTTAAGGCAATTTTCCGACCTTTGAATGGGAATCCCCAAAGAAGGACCTACAGAACCAATCTAACCCACAGGTTTTTTATACATGCCTTAAAATCAAAGTATGTATACATAAATTTAATTTTGGCTCTCGAAGTGCTTTATGTTCAAAATTGAACTTTTCTTTACAAAAATCAAAATCGACGCTTTAATTAGCTTTATCTAGTTTAAATTTCATTTCTTATGCGTTACCCGGCTAGCTCATTCGGGTAAAACAGAGAAATTCAAATACGTCGTATATTCTATACCAAGCATCGATTCTCGACTAGGACTTTTTTCAGCTAATTTTTTATTTTGTGTTTTCTATTTGTTCAATGGTTTTAAGTTACATCAATGCGAATATTGGTATCTATGATTAATCTCTATACAGTATTAAGAAAAACAAACACTGAAATAAACATTAGATGTATACCTCAGTCAATTTAATGCCTAATTTCTTTTATTTTGACCAATATCATTTTCTTAAGACACCTTAACATACAAAATTTACTATTATGCATGTACATTGTACATTTACTGATTATAAGAGTTAATAATCTGTCTTTAAATTGACTGGTACAGAGAAATACCTTGGGATACTACAGGTAAATATAAATATGTGACGCAATCGATAAGTTAAATATAACATCTTATTAATTATCAAGGGAACAGAGTCTTCGCTTCCTCTTTATAAAACTTTAAGAACCACCGTTTAGAATCTTAAGTTTTAAAAATTTCTTTGCTTTACCGAACACTTGTCACAGTATAGGATTATATGCCAAAAATATGTGTCTGACACTTTCGCTAAATTTACCTAAGATGGAACCGGAATCAAAATTCCAACCAAAATTTTATTGCACATCCATGAACTATATGCAACAATTCTGCAACAAAATTAAAACACTATATCCAAAAAAATATGCAGAGTTTGCGTCACATGCCTCTTTCGTCAAAATTCACATATTTTGGCCTTTATCAAAATCGACATCTTAGGGCATCTTGCTTGCACAAAGATAAAAATTGAAAATACGAAATTGTATTGCGCATATACAGTATATGTTCAACAATTCTATAACAAAATTGCATCCCCAAATCAAAAACTGCAGAAAGCGTTTGCGTCATATGCAACATGTGTCAAAATCGAAATTTTGGGGCCTGTTGTTTGCATCAACACCATATGAAAAAATATAAAAGCTTCCTGTGCATCTGAAGCATATGTGCAACAACTCTATAACAAAGTTAAAACCCTTATTTCAAAAATGTAGGAGTAGCTAGCGTTACATCGTTTCGGACAGACAGACAGAGGCACGGATGGATGGACAGTCGGACAGACGGAGGCAAAAACAATATCCCCGACCTTTCTTCAAAAAGTGCCAGGATAATTATAGAAATTGTAGTTAGCTTCTCAATTACAATTGATATACTGATGATGCTATAAAAAAATGTCGACCGCAATTGTTCAGACTTGGTAGAGGCCTGTTAAAAGAAATGGTGGGTTTAACCAGTTAAATGATGCGCCAAACTACCATTTCGGAAGTATCCGGTAGCAACTTGATAGTGGTTGCTAATGAAAGGTCGTTGACAGTACAAAAGTAATGTTCATTTGAGTATTAAGTAAAAAATGTTCAATCTTGAATAACAGTTGGGATCGAGATTTCTAATTTTTCCTCAAGAGACTGAAATTTATTAGGATCTTTTTTAATGATTCTATGAAACGGAATGTTAGAAACCTTGATTAGTAAGGCGATCATGGAAACAACTTTGTCTAATGAGAAAGTTTAATTTGTTCGAGCTCTCGCGTAGCAAACCAACTCTCAAACATAAGTAGAACAAGCTGTAATATTACTGTCTATGATAGAAAACAACGGCAGTAGAATACCGAAGGAACAAAGCACAAGATTACACAAATCAAAGTCCAGAGACAAGGCAAAAGCAAGAACACCAAAAGACGGAAGACCAAAGACACCACATGCCCACAAAACACACGAACGTTACATATACCACACAAAAAACTAAAGCAATAACAGTGTGAAATATTACAATTTGCCCCTTTTGCAGTTAATTTTAAAACTGCGATTTTCTACACATTTGAGATGTACTGTAAGTCCAAACTAGAGGCTCAGAGACTGAGCCTGTATCGCTCACCTGACAAAATGCTTATATGCCATGCATGACCAAAAATGATGTTTTTACCAATGGGGTCTCATGTTTATCTATGTTTTCCATTAGCACCTGTAATTTTTGTCTGATCCTATTGAAATGAGTAATTTTTGCAAATGATCTTCTATACATTTAGTTAAATTTTGTTGAATAGTTTCAAAGAGGATGCTGAAAATGATGGATTTCTGATACCGGGCTTCGATGTTAAACTATGTTCTGCACTGGAGGCCATGTTTTTTGTCAGATCGAAATGAAATAAGCAATTTTTGTAAATAACCACCTGTAAATTCAGTCCTGTAAAGTTTGGTTGAATTTGCTTCAGTGGTTTAAGAGAAGAAGATGAAAATGTGATTTTCCCATAGCGTCCAATGTTAACCTATGGTATGTGTGTTGGTAGCCATGTTTTCTATCGGAGTGAACAAAATGAGCAATTTTTGTTAAGGACCTTCCATAGATCATTCCTGTAAAGTTTGGTTTTAATTTGCTTCAGCGGTTTCAGAGGAGAAGATGAAAATATGAGTTTACCATAGGGTCCAATGTTAAACCTAAGTTCCTAGCTGGCGGCCATGTTTTTAGTCAGATCATTACACAATTAGCAATCTTTGTAAGGGACCTTTAATACATCATTCCTGTAAAGTTTGGTTGAATTTGCTTCATCCGTTTCAGAGGAGAAAATAAAAATGTGACATTTCCCATAGGGTCCAATGTTAGACCTAAGTTGCGCGATGTTGGCCATGTTTTTGTCGGATCGGAACGAAATTGGCAACTTTTGTTAAGGGTCTTTAGAAAATCAATCATGTAAAGTTTGGTTGAATTTGCTTCAGTGGTTTCAGAGGAGAAGATGGAAATGTGAAAAGTTTAACGGACGGACGACGGACGGACGGACGACGGACGCCAAGTGATTGCAATAGCTCGCAACGACCCTTTTTGGTCAAGTGAGCTCAAACACGTGTAGATGTGCTGGTTTTCGGTACTTGCCTTCATCTCTTGTTCTATATAACATGAATTTTGAATAGAGTATACAACAGATCAGTTATTACGATTGACACACTAATTTTTTAAAAGGTGTTATACTTGGCTAATGGTTGGGAAGTAGTAAGTGATGAACAAAAGAAAATTGACAGTTACTTCGGTATTTAGTTTTTAAATAAATGTTAAAATTGTAGATAATCTTATTCATGCAATGCTGTGTCCTTAGCTGATTTCTTCTTTTCAGACAAACTCTATTGAAACTCTTTTTCTACAACATTTACAAATCCTTTTTTTTCTTGGTTTTGGAAACAAGTTTTGATTTGATCTGCACTGAAGAGACGTAAGTTGCTAGATAAGACTCTTCAGAACCAAATTTACAGTCCCGTTGATCTTAAATGTTTATTACTATTGGTGCATTCACAAACCAAGTAGCTACTTCTTCGGTATTGATCCACAAACAAGTTTTATTTGGAAACTTGCAATATCTAAAGTATTTCAAAAGCTAAAGAATATCTCCTTGATTCCATGCTATGTCTTTGGCTGATTTTGGATTTTTATTTTTATCCTATTGCTTATTCATTTTCTATAAGTATTTACAAGTTTTTTGGTTTAAAGTCTTCCAAAGGGCTCATTTGACCTTCACTGAAGTGACAAAACTTGTTGAAATGGCCATTTGCATAACCTAAAATTACAGTAACGTATGCCAGTTTGATTTGGAAACTCGTTATATCTAAAGTTTAGAAAACTCCAACAAGCATCGATCTGTCCTCAGCTATTTTAATATTCTGACAACCAATAACAGTCAGCGTAGGTACTTAAGAACAGTTCCATATAAAATTAAAAAATCTGGTGCAACATGAGTGGAATGAATTTTCTTTTCTTGATGATATTCCAGTGTGTTGTTAATCATTTGTCAGTTTTTCTTATTTACTCATTGCATATTCCAGAAATAAATAACAGAGAATGTATTAAAAAGGAAGCAGTGGTTTATAGACAGGAAAAATCACTCTATTAATTTATATAAATTATGACATATATATGTCCTCTTGACCAAGAGGTGCGTGAAATTTACTGTGTAATCACACTTACATGTAGCATTTTTGAATTGGATTAACAAAATCATGTTTTGGTCAACCTCTTTTCCCCTTTTTGAAATGTTTTATAAAGAACGAAGATATAAGTACATTGTTATAGGTAAAGAACAAGCATACTTTGTGAAATACAACAAGAATCACAGAAGAAATACATAGAGGAAGACCTGATTAACATCTTTGAGTTTCAGATCGACAATATATTTGTCCAGTTCGGAGGACATGTTTTTCTAAAAGCCATCGGAATTTCTCCACTCTTAAGAGGCTGAATTCAATGAAGGGCTTTATAAAAATAAAGACAAAAACAAGAATATGTGTCACAAAAAATAAACCTTTGGATAAACCTCGAATTATCGCCCTTTTTTTCTGTGATCAGTGAAGCATAAAATTGGTGGCATGGGTAAATATTTATTGTTTTTTGTTTATTATATCGAAATGTTTATTTATATAAAGTTTCATGAAAAAAGCATACATCAGTCACAGAAAAGAAACTTCAATCTGAAGTAAAACCTCATACTACCCCCTTTTTTCAAGGATCAGCGAAGCATGAAGTTGGTAGCAAGGATAAATTTTATTATTATTTTTGTTTAATTATATCCGTGTCATGATGAATGACTAAATACCGAAGTTATTGTGAATTTAAATTCTGCATATGCGCATTTCCACAACTTATGTCTCTTCAGTGCAGATAAAATGTAAACGTTTGGAAGACCATAAACTCAAAGATGTTTAAAAACTGATAGAGAACAAAAATCATACATCCTTCACAGAAAAGAAAAACTTCAACCTAAGGGTAAACCTCATACTACCCCCCTTTTTCCATGATCAGTGAAGCATGAAGTTGGTAGCATGGATAAATTTTTATCATAGTTTTTGTTTAATTAGACGCTAATGTGTATTAATCTAAAATTTCATGACAATAGCATACATCCTTCACACAAAAAAAAACTTCAACCTAAGGGTAAACCTTTTTTTTTCCATGATCAGTGAAGCATGAAGTTGGTAGCAAGGATAAATTGTCATTATGATTTTTGTTTAATTATACTCTAATGTGTATTTATATAAAGTTTCATGAAAATAGCATACATCCTTCACAGAAAAAAAAAAACTTCAACCTAAGAGTAAACCTCATACTATCACGCTTTTTTCACGTGATCAGTGAAGCATGAAGTTGGTCCCATGGGTAAAATTTTATTATGATTTTTGTTTAATTAGACAATAATGTGTATATATATAAAGTTTCATGATAAAAGCATACATCCTTCACAGAAAAAAAACTTCAACCTAAGGGTAAACCTAACTTGGGACGGACGGACGAACAGACAGACGGACGGACGGACGGACACACCCGAACACTATATGCCCCCTACTATCGTAGGCGGGGCAAAAAAATGGCCACGTACTTTAATTTCAGCTATTATATAGATGATATTTTATCACTACACAACGCTTGCTTTGGTGATTTTCGTAATCTTATCTATCCAAAAGAGCTCGAAATTTAAGATACTACAGATACCTCCACATCGACCTTGTTCCTTGACCGTCATCTTGAAATTGACATCAGATTTTTACTACAAACTAGGCTGTATGACAAATACAATGATTCTCTTTTCCAATAGTCAACTTCCCTTTTCTTTGAAGCAACATTCAAAAAGCGCCAGCATATTGGGTTTTCATCTCACAACTCATTCGCTACTCAAGCGCTCGTGGTCGATCAAGTGACTTTCTTGATAGCGCTCGGTTACTTACAAATAGACTCATTAAGCAAGGGTATGTTACCAATATCTCAAAGTCATCACTACAGAAGTTTCACGGTCGACATCATGATCTTGTGGATCGCTATGGGATATCTATTTCCCAGATCTTTCCCTTTACAACTAAAGTTTGTTTTTCCTCTTCCGGATTTGAATTTACTACCAAAGCTGACATTCAACACGGCACGTGTCTTATAAGAAGCAGCAGATGCTTACTCTACCGGTGCACCTGATCTAACCCATGGTTTTTTATTGGGTCCGTGTTGTTCATCGGTATGTGTGTCTTCATTTTTTCTTTTCTTTCGGGTACTTATTTGAAGGCCTTGTTTCGTGATGTTTCCGATGTTACCGTTGTCCCTGGATTGTTTATTTTTATATTATTTTTTTTCTTTTATTTATTTTCTTTTTGACTGTCACTTACTTTATATAGAATGTACTACGACAGGTGAGATAACTCACCTATATTTATATAGAAACTCTTAGAACTTGACATGCTATTATAACCATAACGACAACCACTTTTGAAAATTCTTTGCTCATGAATTTACTTATGAATAGACATAGAGATAAGACCAAATTTTCTGGAAATAAAATTTCACATGTGCCAACCCTATTATAATATATTTGACTCTTATATGGAGCTGTACTTAAGAGAAAAAAACAGTATTTTTCACAGTTTTGTTGTAGTCCTTGGAGGTCACTGACGATCGAAAAATGACAGCAACTGGTATGATTAAGGTTATTTCTAATCTTTGTAGTAGTCTCCTTCTGAAATCACATGTTCAAAATAAAAATCCTAGCATAGCTTTAGTTAAGTCTAGTTATTAAGGGAAGACTACCCAAAGCTTAATTTGTCTGTAAATATGTCAGTTGCAAGATGAGAGACCTTGATATAATACTTGATTAACTAATTTTCACTTGAAGAGTAGTTTTTTTGGTTGGAAATCAAAAGTTCTTGATATGTCCTCGTATTGGAAAGGTTCATATCAGATTGCATGAATACAGGTACTGATATGCTGTTAGCAGGTGCGCAAGGGATAATTCCACTCGGATTTTAAGATTCACATATTTCTCCTTCAATAATTAATAATGAAGGGACATGGAGCAAATGCACACCAGACAAAGTCACTACAAATAAATGATAAAACCGAACTATAAAACAACGCTTTTATTTGTTGTTCTTCATCTTGAAGTCACAATGAGGCAAGTAGCAATGCTCATATCTCATAGTATGTTCCAGATGGTCCTAGCACCGGTTTGAGGGGAAATCTGGTTTTAACTTGACTGTCTATCTTATTGATAATGAAAAAAAATAGATGTCGATTTTTTCAGAGTGTCTTGTATTTCGGGTTTTGGCACGTTTCAGTTATAATTAATAAAATTAATTATAGTAAAAATTATAAGAAGTTATACTTGATAAATATATCCCATTTATATATCCTCAGGAACTAGAGAAAAAAAAAAGAATAACGACAAAAACCAAAAGATCTACATCTTTTTATACTATAATTTTGAATGTAACAACCATGGTTACCTCAGTACTAAAGTTAACGACAAAAAGGGGGATTTTAATTCACATGTACAGTATTATTGCAGCTTCTCCTACTGTTGAATTGCTACCTTACACTACCACAATGGAAGCGTTGATTTGGCGAGCCATAAGACCGTTTTAACCCTCCAATTCTTTTGAAATGCCTTTTTCAAGTCAGGACCATTACAGTAGGCAATTTTTCGATGTTTTTTACCTGTTTGTTTTTTTTTTTTTTTGCCTCATGGACTCTTGACAACTCTGTTCGGTAATTTTTTACTACCCCCATTTACTTACTGAAATATCGATTATTTAGTGACAGAAACAGTCAGAAATGAAAACTTCGAGGCATTACCTGCTAACATGAGGATTTTTAATGTCTTAACTTTAAGGTGATACCGATTGTTGTTATCATAATACCCAAAGACCAATGTTTATGTTCAAAATTAATCAGCAATGAAGGGATACGGAGTAAATACACATGAGAAAAAAGTCTCTACATATTCATGGCAAGGCCAAGTAATAGAACAACGCTTTTATTGTTGTTCTTCATCTTGAAGTCAGTATGAGGCCTTTAACAATGAACTATGCTTATACCTCATAGTAACTTCAAGACGATACCTAGCATCGGATAGAGAATATTTCATTGCTATATGTCGAACAACGCTACATCCATGTTTCTCACTCATGGATGCCAGATCGTCAACAAACATAACAACAAACATAAAATTAACTGGCAAAGTGTTCTTACAACTGCTGTCATCTGTTGCCAACAAGATAAAAAGAAGACAGGCATAACATTTAAACAACCACAGCAAACTCATCGAGTTAATATCAAAACACTTAGTAAAATCATACAATGTGAGCACATTAATCAGGGGGTCAGAATTTTTTTTTTCCGTCTTCTAATCTTTGATTATACTCATTTGCTGTATAAAAATTTAACATTACAAAACAAGCTAAAATTTGAAAGTATGATGGTCCATCCATATGAGAAATTCTCTCAAGAACAAGTACACTCTCTAAGTCTGACTTTTTGTCTTATAAATTGAAATAAATAAAGAAATCGCCGACAATATACCATAACCAATAACTATAATACAGTGTCAAATAATGAAAAAAAATCGCCCTAAAATGTATGTTTTCCAGGATAATTCACCCATGGTTATTTTTTTAACTTGATTGTGACTAAAACGGTTCATTTGCAAGTATATTTTACCTTAATTTTATCAGTTCCAGTCCCCACTATTATAACCGGTGGATTGAGGTATTTTTGTTTTCCATTTATTGCAAAATCTTTGTCACTTACATAACAATGTATGTTATCCAGCCAGAATGCAATATATTCTACAAAATAAAATTATCGTTTTCAAGTTATATATCAATTTCATGAATTATTGCATCTCAAAGTCAAAACAGCAGAAATTACTGAAATACAAACAAAATAATTTGCATTAGACATTATCTTTTCATCATTTAGAGCCTGAATATTTAAAATTTTTCCTTAACTTTACGGGGAGAGGTGCTAATTTTGGCATTTCTGATTCCAAAATAAGTCTGACTCTAAAATTTTTTTACACAATTTGTTGCTGACATATCATAAATCATTATTGCATTGGCAATTATTATATATATATATTCAAATTTGTACGATCCAGAAGTAAGAAAGTCGAAATTGTGAAAGTATTTAAAATTCCGAAAATTCCATTTTTAAAACATTTCATACCGAAAATCAAAATTTTAAGGACTTATTTAATGGTCTTATTTTTCAACATCGTATCACAACAGATAAATTAGGCATAAAACCTAGATCTAATGATGAGATTTATTTATCTGAAAGAAATTGACAGCTTCAAAATCGTCATTTTTTGCAATTTTCTGCAGGAGGAGGGGTACATTTTTTGCATCCCAAGATCATAAAAATGGCCTCAAGTGGCCAAAACTTGTGTTCATTGTAAAGTATATTAAATAAACTCGATTTGGTACCAAATTTCAGTACATCTAACTTATCTACATAAAAATTAAGGAGCTTAAAAGATTAAATTAAGATTAAAACTAAAATACAAGAAATTTGTGTTGTGTACTATAAAAGTGGCCCTATATTGTCTATGCGTGCAGATTATATTCGTGTTAACATGTTTTATTTTCAAGAGGGGATGTAAAAGGACTGAAAAAAAAAATCGGTCTGGATCATAAGTGGGGGGTGCACGGAAAGTGATTACAGCCCATGGCCTATAGGGGATAAGCTCAGAAATCGTAACCGATATCAAAAATCTGAATTGGGAAAATGTTGCATTCATCCTCTTTTTTTTTGGAACACGATCCTGGTTACGCGTATTTTACCCCTAAATATCAAATTTCTCAAAGTTATAACATTTCCAGGTAGCTTCCATGGTCCTGATTACAAATCCAACGTCATTTTTTTTTCGTCCGCCATATGAAATTTTTTCTTTTGCGCTATCTCGGAAACGATAAAAAAAATTATGAAAACATGATATTTCAAAAATTAAAAAGGTCATCAAGGTCAGAGGTCAAGGTTATAACTGATTTTTAGTTATTTTTTTCAGTAAAATCACCAATAAAAGTAAGAGATAGGTGATTAAATGTAGTTGAGAAAATATGTACCTCACTGAGGTCTACATTTTGAACATTTTGTCCAAACCATTGTAATAAGGGATCGAAGACCATTTTTCATGGTCCAATCTTCGGATTTTTATGCCCGTTATCTCGAAAGCTAGTAAAGATACAAAGAAACACTAAAAAGAAAAATGTACAGCACGAAATGCAGTTAGAAGTTGGTAAAATAATTTCCCGTGGTAGAGATGTATGCTCTTTATTTTTCTTAGACATGGTGTACTTGTACATGTGATAATATCTCATGTGTACACTTTGTTCAATTACTGTTATTTTAATTTGTGTAAATTCTAAAACCTAAGGATTTACTCCGCCCACCGTAGTTTTGTCCTAACCTATATTTGATATTACTGATTATTCGGATTTCATTTGGTTTTATGCATTGTAAACATTTTTTGGAAATTATGGATTTCCTTTTGTTTGGGTTCTAGTGCTGCTGATGAGGAATTAATTTCCGAAATGGCCATACAGCTCATAAAAATTATTGCAGTTGGAGTTAGCATATGTGTTATTGTCTCATGTTCATTTACTCCATATCCTTTCGTAAAATATTTAATACAGGAGTTTGTCTTTTATTGCAGTGTGGAGTTCGTAAAACAATTCCCCGTGGTAGAGATGTATGCTCTTTATTTTTCTTAGATATGGTGTACTTGTACATGAGATAATATCTCATGTGTACACCTTGTTCAATTACTATTATCTTAATTTATGTAAATTCGAAAACCTTAGGATTAACGCCGCCCATCGTAGTTTTGTCCTTACCTATATTTGATATTACTGATTATTCGGATTTCATTTAGTTTTATGCATTGTAATCATTTTTTTTTAAATTATGGATTTCCTTTGTTTGGGTTCTAGGGCTGCTGATGAGGAATTAATTTCCGAAATGGCTATACAGCTCATTTAAATTATTGCACTTGGAGTTAACATATGTGTTATGGTCTCATGTTTTTTTGTTTTTTTTTTAAATTATGGATTTCCTCTGTTTGGGTTCTAGTGCTGCTGATGAGGACTTAATTTCCGAAATGGCCATACAGCTCATTAATTTGTTGCAGTTGGAGTTAACATATTTGTTATGGTCTCATGTTCATTTACTCCATATCCTTTCGTAAAATATTTTATACAGGATTTTGTCTTTAATTGCAATGTGGAGTTGGTAAAACAATTCCCCGTGGTAGAGATGTTTGCTCTTTATTTTTCTTAGATATGGTGTACTTGTACATGAGATAATATCTCATGTGTACACCTTGTTCAATTAATATTATATTAATTTATGTAAAACCTAAGGATTAACTCCGCCCATCGTAGTTTTGTCCTTACCTATATTTGATATTACTGATTATTCGGATTTCATTTGGTTTTATGCATTGTTAATATTTTTTTGAAATTATGGATTTCCTTTGTTTGGGTTCTAATGCTGCTGATGAGGAATTAATTTCCGAAATGGCCATACAGCTCATTAAATTATTGCAGTTCGAGTTAACATATTTGTTATGGTCTCATGTTTTTTGAAATTATGGATTTCCTTTGTTTGGGTTCTAGTGCTGCTGATGAGGAATTAATTTCCGAAATGTCCATACAGCTCATTAAAATTATTGCAGTTGGAGTTAACATATGTGTTATGGTCTCATGTTCCTTTACTCCATATCCTTTCGTAAAATATTAGACAATGATTTCAAGATCATAGGTCAAGGTCCCTAACAACAACACACAAGTCCTTGGCAACAGTACCTTAGAAGTTTTGTAATATTGTAAGACGACATGTGACATTTCAAACTGGAATTGATTTTCATTTCCTTAGCAACCACGTTCAAAAAGCAAGATTCAAAAAGTTCAGAACGCTTGTTTACATCATATTTTTTACTAGAATGGACAAAAGAATCAAAATAATAACATGTAATCATGATGAAAACTGGTGACAGACCTAGCAATTGTTACAAGACTTTCAGAGTTCTGTCGACTAAAATTCACAAATTTGTACACGAGCAGTATTATATTGTTCGATCCTAAACACTTAAGTCTAATTCACTGTAATTTTAAAAATTGGTACCTTTCAGATATATAAACAGTTTAAGAATGTACAAAGTGGATGAAAGCTATCAGTTAACTTAATAAATAACAAACAAATTACTAGTATGAAATGCTGACAGAAATGTTTCAGATTTAATAAACTAGGACACTATTTCAGTAATTATAAATGTAGGCAATATCGCAAAAAGTGACAGACGTAGATAGGAAAGTGCAGGTAAATTTAAAGTTCAGGCAAGACGTTTAAGAAGTTGTGTCATAGAATGTGGGGCCTGTACTATTTATACTGAAACAATGTCAATATTCAGGTAAAATACAACATTATGGACATTTATTGTTAACATCAATGGTTACAAATTCTGCGAATAGTATGCCAGTTTAAAGTATGATAGAAATAATCTTGTATTGGTTTTAGTAAGACGTTGGTTAACAAAGATAACTTGACATTTAGTATCAGAAATTTTTACTTGCTGAAGTTACAAAAACAGAAGTAAAATTTGGAAATGAGAACACCTTTTTAAAAATGTTGAAGCATTTTGTATGTAACATCCCTTTTAGTTATTAATAGGTAATATCAAAGATGCCTGTGATCCTAGTAAATCTATTCGCTGAAGTAACCCCCTTCGCACCCCCTCCGCACTTCCCAACCCCACCCACTTTTTAAGTTCACTTACGCTCCACCTTCACAACAAATCATCATGTAAAAATGAGTATGGAAGTAAATCTGTCGTCGTGATAATTTAAAGTCGAGATAAATTAAAGTCGAGATAAATTATCACGAAAAGTCGTGATAATTTGGGTGTATTGTCGTGATAACAAACAAATTATCGCGATAATTTATGTGAAAAGCCAAGATAATCATGTCAACTTGTCGAAATAAGTATATGAGTTATCGCGACTTTTAGAAAGTCAGTGCCCACATGTAGCGTCGAACCTGAACCAGGCATTTTGGACCCAACCTTTGATGATTTGTAAATAAATCATAAAATACCGAAGTTACTGTTAATTTTTTTCTGCATATGCGAATTTCGACAACTAATGTCTCATCAGTGCAGATCAAATCAAAACATTTGGAAGTCTAATAACCGCAAAATGTGCAAAAAACTGACAGAGGGCAAATTACCGAAAGGAATTAAATAAAAAAATCTAAAATTCAGCTAAGGACAGAGCTATGCAAGAGGGAGATACTCCTTAGCTTTAAAAAAAATTAAAATTAATTTAGATATTGCAAGTTTCAAAATAAAGATCGTTTTCGGGTCAGCACCGAATACTTTTTTTGCAGTTTTTTTTACTTCAGTTGCCTCAAAATATTGACTGGTATCAGCCATTTAGAACAAAATGTTATTAAATGACATTAAATGATAGCCTTTTTCGTATAAATTTGTCAACAGAGCGAAATTACTGTCTCAAAAACTTATACACCAAAAGCATGTTCAGTCACTATTGCAGTTGTCACTACAGAAGTTTTACGGTCAGCACCACGATTTGACAGACCGTTACAATGTTTATGTTTCACAAATGAGCACAGATATCTTTGGGTAGATCCAGAGTTTGTTACCGGACTAACTAACACCGACAAAAGCTGACTTTTCAAAGGTGGTGTGACGGGTGCCACGCATGGAGCAGATCATGCTTACCCTCCTAGAGCACCTGATGATACCTCAGTTTTTATAAGGGTTCACACTACTAGTGCTTTAGTTTTGTGGCGTTCTTATTTTCATTTTTTCATTCGTTTTGTTTTTATATACTGTCTCAATTTGTGTTGGATATGAATTGCCGTGATTTTGGATTTATGATTTCAGAATTTCCCCTTTCCTCATTCTTGCTTCCGTATTTGTTTGCCGATGTATTAAACTATTTTTCTGGTCATCTGTATATTTCCGATTTTACTTACCAAGTTTTCTTACAATCAACCCGATGAGTGTCCTGCGATCGTTTATATGTTGTATTGTCTATTGGTCCCTTTGTCGAGCAACGGTTGTCAGTGTTTGTGAGAGTACTTTGCCCGATATGTTATGCTTGTAGACGACCCGCATCAATGACACAGGATATATGGATATAGCGTAGTTCAACATTTAGTAAGTGGATTACACCCAAACCGGTGCTTGCTGTCGTCTTGAACTTACTATGAAGTAGGTCTTGAGCTGGCATTCCAGTTAACTGCTAGAAGTCTTTTGTGATTTCATGTTTATGTCCGCATATTTAGTTCTTTTAGTTTCAGTTTCACAATTGACTCAGTCCTGTTGCTAACTGAATCCTACTGTTGTTACGAATGTTTTTGATTTATCACATTGGCTAAAGGGGGAAGATTTAGGCGCAATAAAACTAGTTTAATCCCCCGCAGCAGGTTTGCGCCTGTCCTAAGTCAGGAAATTTATTAAGCCTTTGTGTGTTTTGTCTGTTTTCTACTTAGTTTACTTTATGTCTAGGATGGCGTTTATTTCGCTGAACTTGATTACTCTTTATTCAGGGGCCGACTCCGACCTGCCATTGGGTGTGGGGTTTCCTCATTGTTCATTGAAGAACTTATGGTGGCTTTGAGTTGTTATTACTCCATTTGGGTCGTTGTCTCTCTGACATATTTCCAGTTTCCTTTCTTTTTTCTAGTGTTTGCTCTTTATTATAGGCCTCATGGTGACTTCAAGATGAAGAAAAACAATGTAAGCGTTGTTACATTTGCTAAATCTTACCGTGTATTTATAGGAATTTTGTACCATGTCTTATACTACTTATCTCTTAATTTGTTCATTTAATAAGTGACATTTGTATACCAAATACGGTATGTTCTAAGAAGCCATAATTTTACATTGGAAGAATAAATCTTGCCCCATCTCTATGAAAATATTGCCGAAAATTTTAATATTTTTCTTGAAATTGTGGAAGTTCATTAGTCTATGGATTCCTGTGTTAATTTCATTGTAATATTTTGAAAATTGTTTTGAGTCTCTCAATGATATTTCATGAAAATAAAACCTGTACATCTATTGTTTTGCGATTAAGGTGGTCCTAGCTTCACATTGACAAATCATCTTCATACATTGAATAAATGTAAAAGAAGTGCGATGAAAAATGCATTTTCGCCCCTTCCCCACAAACAGTTTAGGCATCTTTTTTCATTCAAATCATAACAACATCGAAGTATTTAGTAACTATCATTATTTCTGTTTACATATAGCTTTATTTTTCAAATGCAAAACATAATTTACATGACATTAGATTTTCATCAATCAAAAGGAAAATATAAAATTGCTATTTCGTATTTTAAGTTGTTCATATTATTCACGTCTTATGTAATCAGGTTTTATCTATCATCTAAGTTGAAGTTGGTCTTTTTTAAGTGGCAAGAAAAACGATGTTATAATGGTATCAATGGAAAATTGGGGTTTTTGGATTGTAGAATTGGATATAGTTTTGTGATTATATGACAAATGAGCCTTTATATCACAGCTATCATCTGAATTGTTACACTTACATTTAGATCATATTGGTTATTTGTTCTCTATCAGTTTTAAACATCTTTTGAGTTCATGGTCTTCCAAACGTTTAGATTTTATCTGCACTGAAGAGACATTAGTTGTCGAAATGCGCATATGCAGAAAATAAATTTACAGTAACTTTGGTATTTAGTTATTTGTTGCACTGATAGAAACAAAGGATTTAACATTAATAAAACATTATCAAAAATAATAAATAGTGAAAGAAAATTATCCAGTTTTTGTAGCAAATTTCAGTATTCTAAGCATTTCCGGCCATCAAAAAATCATCACTATGATTTATTAAAAAACAGTCAGTTATTTACTTTTTTGTCATAATACATACCGATATGCCACTTTCATGATATACAAATGCTTTAATTTATCTTCATACGATAAAATGTATACTAAAGTCTACGTAAGATAACACACATATTTTTACCTCACCTGGCCTACAAGGCCATGTGAGCTTTTGCCATTACTTTGCGTCCGTCGTCCGTCCGTCAACAATTTCTAAAACTTCTCCGAAACTGCTATGCCCATGGTAACCAAACTTGGCATGAATCATCACCAGGGTATGCACTTTTAAAATTTTGTTCGATTAGTCGAATGGTCAAATAACATGGCCGCGATTGCTGAAAAGAGAACATAGGTGTGAATAAAAGTTTTTTGGCCAGTAACTCGAAAACCGTTACAGAATTAAAAATCGGACATGGGTTAAAATGGTCAGCATGATAAGATCTACAGACCGTGCAATTTTGAAGAAAATATGAAAACTAATCTCGGAGTAATAGCCCTTTTTAAAAATTCTTGCATTCTTCATTTTTTATTTATTTCAAAAAGAGTAACAGATAGAGATCACGTATGAATTGCAAAAATGTTCAGCATTTCAAGATCTACCCACCATGAAATTTGGAAGAAAATCCAAAACGCTTGTAGGTGTTATTTCCTTTTTTGACAGAATGTTCAAAATTTTCATATTTTTTGTCTTTTAATTCCAAAACTTTAGAAGATGAAGGTTAAGTGTAAATCGATAAAATGTTTGCCAAGCTGTGGTGACTTCAAAACTGGTCTTGAAAATTGTTCGTTGACCACCAGTTTTAAAATCGCCGCCAAAAAAGTCGGGAAAATTCAACATTGTCCGATTTCAATAAAATTTCGTTTCCAAATAGGTATTGATGTCGCAACATCAAAACCGATATTAAAAATTATTCGTTGACCGCAATTTTCTAATTGGCCGCAAAAAAAGCGGGAAGATTCAACATTGTGCAATTTCAATGAAATTCGGTATCCAAGTGGATATTGATTTTGCCGCTTCCAAAACCGGTGTTGAAAATTGTTTTCAAAATGGCTACCGAAAAAGGCGGGAAAATTCAACATTGTCCGATTTCAATGAAATTTAGTTTCCAAATATATGCATTGATGTCGCAACTTCAAAACTGATGTTGAAAATTGTTCGCTGACCGCCATTTTCAAAATGGCTGCCCAAAAGGCAGGAAAATTCTACATTGTCTGATTTCAATGAAATTTCGTTTCCAAATTGATATTGATGTTGCGACTTCAAAACAGATTTTGAAAATTGTTCGTTGACCACCATTTACAAAATGATGTCTCGACTTAAAACTGGTGTCGAAAGTGGTCCTTGTTGAAGGCCTCGTGGTGACTTCAAGATGAAGAACAACAATAAAAGCGTTGTTCCTTTGCTTGTTTTTGCCTTTTTCTCATGTGCATTTAATCCATATTCTTTCATTTACCACTTAGCAAGAACGTTTTTTGTCAAAAATGCCCAACAAAGAAATATAGTAAAACATGATCAGACTTTAAATACAGTTCAAATATTGGTGGTGCTTGAGCTACCAAAATTTGAGAGACTGCAGCTCAACTGTTAAACTTACAATGTTAGCTTGAGTGTGGCAACTGATAGCCAGATGAGCGATCCAGGCTCCTGGGAGCCTCTGGTTGTTAAAGATTATAAGTACGATTTTGAAATGGTTTTGAGGAACGTGTTAAGCATTTCCCATTTATTTACACAATCTCAAATAAGAAGTACACCGAGATATATAAATATTCAAATAAGAAGTACACCGAGACTGACGTAATCAAAATGTTAGAATTTTTGATCGACAATATTTTTGTCGAATTTTGAGGTCGTGTTTTCCAACAGACAAAAGGGATTCCTATGGGAACAAACTGTGCGCCGCTTTTAGCTGACCTTTTCCTTTACTCATACGAGGCCAAGTTTTTACAAGGGCTTATTCAAAGAAAACAAAAACATTTAGCCCAGTCCTTTAATTTCAGCTTCCGCTACATAGACGATGTGCTTTCTCTTAATAATCCTAAATTTAAGGATTATTTACATCAGATCTATCCAAATGAGCTTGAAATTCACCCCTTTGTTCCTTCGGTATTCTACTGCCGTTGTTTTAAAATTTTTGAAAATATTATATGTGACACCGTTACAGAAAGCATCTCCATGTTTTCTTTTAAATGTCTTCCCTTGAATATTGACAATGTTAATCATTTCAGGAACTGCATTTACTAAACCATGAGACAACGGCAGTAGAATACCGAAGGAACAAAGGGGTGAAATT